>CAXAMN010001226.1:286539-310227 GCA_963970005.1 Durusdinium trenchii | reverse complement strand
CCGTGTCCATCATCCCTGGGGGGGGGGGGCGCAACTGCGAGAGGTGAACCACCCCTTGAACTTTGAGGGCAGGGATGTCAATTTCAACCTTCTCCTGAGCTCGGCTAGATGTAGCGACCCCAGTAACCCGCCCCAAAAACGCGACCCATCTGGGCAGACTTTCCCCGTTCTGGAGGGACTTGAATCTGATTAGTGAGATACATGGGCCTTGAAGAAGCCTGCCTTCCGCTTGATGCTGGAACTGAGATTGGGGCCCTGCTGAGGAAGCGCGTGCCTTGGGCTGGCTAGTGGCAGCTCTACGCTTGGGGCGGCTACTGCGGGCTCGAGGAGAGACCCCCTGTTGATCCTCAAAGTGACCTTCGACTCCTGAGGATGGTTCTTCTGCTTCTGGATTGCTCCCGTCGCTCTCCCAGGTAACCTTGCGTTTGCTGCGCACCGAGCTACCAACATCCATCAGGTGATGCTTGCATAGGGGGACCCCTTGTTTGGCTCCATCGTGTGATTCATAACATGAGAGCACGCTGCACTTGCGTCCGGAACATGCTGCCACATACAACTGTCGGTGGTGATCACACAAGCGGACCGCTTGCCTGCCCTTGACATCAGAAAGACCCTTGTCACATTCAAGGAGTCGGACCGACTCCCCAGCTGCTTGATCCCGACATGGTTCATTGGCTAAGGCTCGCGGCTTGCCACCATGGGTCAATCCAACTAGGACGGCCTCGCAAGGATCTTCCAGGACCTCAGCTTCAGATTCCGACTCAGGGTCAAGGGGACGGAGACCTCCATGATCCTGAATGGTACGGGCTGGTTGAGGGGTATCCATCAGATATCGAAGGAGCGTCCACCCAGAGAGTACCCCGACCATCTTCCAGACGGATCGTCCGACACTTCTGAAACATCTGGTAAAGAGCACCATCAGTCGCCTGGTGGACCACCCGGCGTACGCTCCCAAATCTACCACGCTGTTGGCATCCACCACTGCGTAGGTTTTGCAGTGTATACCCGGTGTAGGGTGGTTCTCAAGACTACGTTGCATTTCCCGGCAAAGGTGGACTTTACTCTCTCCCTCCAAAACCTGCCTCAGATTTCGATGGGAAACACCTCGAACTTCTCTCAGCCGGACCCAAAGCCCATTCCGATCAACGCGTGCCCAGTGGTCGCAATCGGGTTTGACCCTCGCTGCCTGGCCATTGAGCAGAAGCACCACATCGTTGGGCTTTCTCTCAGTCCCTCGACCCTTGACTCCTTTTTGTAGGAAGTCATTATCAACACTTTCCCTGGAGCCGGGGCCTCGGATGGCTAAGGATTCGTAAGTGTGGGTTGCCTGCAACTCAGGCAGAAGATCACTTACCTCCCGTGCAACAGCTTGAGTATGACGGGTGCAGCAATCAAAAAGTAGCCGGATCGGCCGGAAGACCCAAGTCAACGCATAGATTACCCCAATGGTCAAAACTGTAATCAGCGCTAGTAGGGTTCCCCAGGCAATCCATGGCCAAAATTCTCCGCAGGTAGCGAGTCCAAATCGATCAAGAAAGTAAAGCCCCCAGCCCCCGGAGGAGCTAAGACTTCCCTTCTGTTGTGGGGTGCTAAACCATGCTGGTCCCATCCAGGACCTGATGTCAAAATGGAAAACTGAGTGACCCCACACATGAGCGAAAGTGTTCGCATCTCCTGCGTGAGGAGCGGAACGCTCACCTTCCTCAGGGGCCATCCTGGGAGGGGCGGTCTCGCCCACGGTTGCGTCTGGGAAAATCTCCTCCACCTCATCCGAGGAGTTGGAAGAAAACCACCAGACCCAATCAGCCGGGGGGCCTTGAACAAGCTCCAGGGTCAATGCGAGGCCCAGCACCGATAGCCATGGCCCACCTAACATTGTGACACCTGTCCTATTCAAAGCAGTCCCTAGGCTGCAATCACTTGAGCCAGTGAAAGCAGCAACCCAAGCTAACCCTACGTTCTGGCGAACACACGAATTTGTTTGCTGTGGCTCGGAGCCCGCATCTGTTCGGATGTCAGTAACGGCGACATAGACGAGTACACCGCCAAGAGGTTGTCGCGGGGTTTTGGTTAATTACCCAAACGGCGAAGATGCTCGAAAGAAGAGATCTCAGGAATAGCTGGATTTGAAGATATTGACAAGATTTCATGCAGCCATTCCACTTGGTGGAGGCGAAACCTGACGGAAAGAAATAGATCTGACAGAGAATTATTTGTGCATAGTGGCCTTTTGCCCAAGAGAGAGGCATCCTGTTCCTTACTTCTCGCCACGCTGTGGTTGAGATGTTGTGGCAAATGCTTGACTTCCAGTCTTAATTTGCCCCCTAAATCCTCTGAAATTGTAGTGGGCCACTCTTCAGGCGACAGCGGCGGGGGCAAAGCAGTGGAGGTGCCTTGACACACACACACACACACGCCCAAAAAACCGCCCAAGCCCTACGCGCTGCCGCAAATTTTGCTGTGTGAATTAGTGTCGGGGGTTTTCGCGGAACACGAAGACAACAACATTGAACGCAAATCCACGTTCGGCTTCAAAGCTCCACATGACGTCCCGTATCGTCTTACAATGTTTGGTAGAACGAGCGCTGAATGTATCGTTTTGCAAGTTTTACATCTTTCGCGCGGTGGAATTTTGCAACCAACAATGAACGTACAGACAACAAATACAAATACAAACGCACAGACAACAAGACACAGGAAGCCCCATTATTCGTGATCATTCATGATCTGAGAGCGTCCTCTGCACACACTGGAAGTGTGACAAGCTCCGGGACAACAGCGCGGAGGGCTGCTCCAGCAAGCGCAACATGATCGTTCGCTGATCTGATCTCTGTCACCAGATTTGCCCATGGGGCACTGTCTGACGAGCTTCCCTTTTGCGCTCTCTCGTGTATCGTTGGGGTATCGATTTGGGGTATCGTTTTTTATGTTGATTTTTTGTATATTTTATGACGCGTGGTGCGTTAAAACCGACGGCGCCCAACCCAAAGACACCTGCCAATCTGCCGGATTTTGCCACGTCCAAACTTTCTTCGGGCGTTCAAAAAGCCCTCCTTTTTTTTTCACACGGATCTTTTTCTTCTTCCTCCTCATCTTCTGCTTTCTGAAAGGAACCGGCGTGTTTGGCGTGTTTGGCGTCAAAGGCCAAAACAAGCATAACACTGCAAACCCCATTATGCCAAGGGCGACTGCCCAATTCGAAAAGGACCTGGGCAATATTGCCAGAAGTTTCAGCAAAAAGCTGAGACCTCATCTCTCGGTACAATGCGCCATGGGTCTCCATGGTTCATGACGTCACGGATCCAAGCACTCATGCGGTTCAAAAGCCAAATCGGAAATGCTCCGTCAACGAACTCTTGCGCGCTTGTTGCCGTGGTCTCAGACTTGCCGGCATTTTGCCGGTTGCCAAGGACAAGAAGTTCATGCGGCAAACAAGGGCGCACTGCAACGGTCTGGGCCGTTCCTCTGTGCCGCCGCCCTCGCGAGCGTCATGGCTCGCTGACGGGCAATTCTTCCGGAGGGGGCAGGGCCCAAGTCCTTTTGTTCGCTGCTGAGGCTCCTTGGACATATCATCCAAACGCGCTGTCAAGCAAGGCGAGCTGAAGCAAACACTAAACCGGAAGCATTGGAGGATCGTTCATTGTTTTCTTTGTACTTCTCCTTCAACCAGCGCAACCGTTGCAGGAGCGGAACCGACTGGCGCGCACAGTCAACGGGAACACGGCGCCGGAAAGCCCAGCTTCGATCCATGCTCGTTTTCCCTTGGTCTGGGCTGTTTGCATCTGAGGCGCCGCCCCATCATTGAGATCACTCCCTCCTCTTGGGGAACATTAGAGGGCCAGCCGCCCGCCCCGCAACGCGGAGAAGTTGCCGGACAAGCAAAAGTACGTACGTATAATATATTTATATATATATATATATATCGTTCTATATTTCTTTGATCCCTCCTCCCAAGCAAGATTGGGCTTGACCCCCCTTCGTCAAGTTGCCTTTTAAGTCTTCTGCGGTGGTAACTGGACCTTTTTTTTCCGGGCATTTCCAAGCAAAAATGTTTTCTGAGTAGTTCATGGAGCAGTTTTTGGGCATCGCTCGAAAGCGATTGAAAAGTGTGAGGTTTTGAGCTTTTGAACTCGCGGAAAAATTGAGGCCTCCAGAACGTCCCTTCTGTAGGAATTTGATCCGCAGGGATAGCCCCCTGCAGGACCTTTTGGTTTTTCACGGCAGGACCTTTTGGTTTTTCACGATTGGAGTTGGAACCCAGGAGCCCCAGTTCGTTGATTGGAATTCCGACAGTGAGATCGACCTCATCGTGGCTGGCAACCAGCAGATCCAATACTTCGAGCGGCGCAACGGTGAATTGAATGAAGTTTTGGATCCGGGACTTGGCAACGTCACTGTGGGCAACCTTGACCACTACAGGCATCATCTCACAGTTTGGACATGGTGCTGAGGGGGGCTAAACGGTAGAATTGTTGGTGGTGTGCCGAAATAACCACAACCCTACATCAGGCAAATGGAACTAGTTGACAGTTCATGAGTTTGCCAGGCTGGCTGCGGTCGATTGGGATCAGGATGGAGACGTGGACTTGTTGATGACTACGGATGAAGGGCAGATCAAGTATTTCGAGCGGTCAGGGGGAAGTTTCTCGCTCTTGAAAGTGAAATCGCCCTGCTTTGTGCACCTTCATGTTTAGTCAGTTTAATCATGTTCGGCGAGAAATCCCCATGCCACTTGCTCCGACAGAGCAGTCAAGGCCTAGTGGAACTGACGAACCACTCCTTTCTTCATATCAATGCCACCCCTCCATGGCACTACTCGAGCCACTTGTCACAATTGGCAATATATTGAAACGAATACATCTTTACAAAACTGACCACTGTCGCCAACAATATGCTCTGAGATCTGCTTTGAAATGTCCTATTCATCGCAAACGATGTTCAAGAAATCCTTGCCGTACTGTTTTCGTTGAGCTGAGCGCTCGGCTGACATTGACCTTGCAGGCTGGGCCTACATGCCGGAGATCCACTGCCTTCAGCCAGTCGTGGCAGATTGGGACGGTGATGGGGATTTGGACCTCCTTTTGGCACCTGCAGGGCTTTACTTTGAGAGACTAGCAGATGGCAGCTTAGTGGAAATTCTGCAGCGCCTTGGCCGTTTGCCAATGTGGAGAAGGTAGAACGAAAGTGTTCTGAAAGCCAGGACCCAAGTCCTCCATGTTGACATGACTCAATGGGATCAATCACGGCCAATCAGTAAAAGGGTAGCAGATAACACTTTTGGTTGGTACTTAAGTCTATCCCCTTTCTTCGGTGCCTAGTAGCATCGGTGGTACAGCTACCCTTTTACGCATATAGAGAGAGAACTCGGCAGCTACAAGCTCGCCGCCAACGAAGTAGCTAATAGGAATGGCCTCTAACCCAATCGCGATGGCCTCCAACCCATTAGCAATGGCCTCCGACCTAGCAGCGATGGCCTCCAACCTAATCGCGATGGCCTCTAACCCAATCGCGATGGCCTCCAACCTACTAGCAATGGCCTCCAACCTAGTAGGGATGGCTTCCAACCTAATAGCGATCGGCTCCAACGATGTCCTCCAACCGCCAAGCCTTATTTGCAGTGTCCTTGAAATCCCAAAATTATGTTTGTCTTGCTGAGGAACCCTTTTGCAGACGCGGTGATCGAGAATCCAGCAGAGCAACTGAGACAGATCAGACAGGTGACGAATAGCAATGTGTCACCAGAATCAGAGGCCATCTTCGGCTACGAACAGTTTCCAGGTCTAACGGTGGTGTGACTGTGTGACTGTTGGTGAAGACGCAGGGAACTCAATTGCTAAAGGTAAATGTCTTTACCTGTAACGCCGCAAATGGCAACTTACCTGGTGTTAGCCCTGGTATCACTGAGAACTCAATTTTTGTCAAAGTTCTTATCTGGTAACTTTAACTCAACTGTTCTTTCATCATTTTCGCAAGGGAGGCAAGCAACGAACCGGATGTGAGAAAGTTGTGGCGTTTCAGCATGAAAGGAAAAAACGAAAAGTCATGGTACGGTAGGGTCATGTAGGGCATAGCTCACCGGCGTGAATTGGGCTGCAAGGCATCCCCAGGCTGTGTCAGTTTGGATGGTAGGGCCGCGGTTTTCTGAATGTCGCAGGTGCAACAGCTAGCTTCCAACAAAGCATACTAGAGAGAGAGAGAGAGTACAACAGAGAGCTAGTTGTGAGCTCATCGCGCACAGTAGAGGCCATGACATAACGTAATTGCCCCTCGCAGTATGGGCCTTCCACGATTTCGTTTATAAGAAGCTACTAGTAACAAGGGCATCGCTACCAGCAGCAAGAAGCTGCTAGTAGCTCCTGGCATTAACACCAGTAGCAAGAAGCTACTAGGAGCAAAGGGCATCGCTACTAGGAGCAAGGATGCTACTAATAACAAAGTATCATGTCCAAGTTTCATGATTCTTTCTCCATGACTCTGAGAGCCTGAAAGATCGGCCGCTTAGCCCTCCAAGCCACATAGCAATCGCTAGTAGAACCCTCCGAGCTATAAGTAGCAAGGCGCCTTACTACTAGTAGCTTGTTACTACTAGTAGCTTGTTACTACTAGTAATGCACCTTGCTACTAGTATCTAGAAGCTACTACTAGCTTTCGGGTTCTAGTTTTGGACCATTTTTTGCACCAGGCCTTTGCTCAGTTGGGCCTTCGAGTTGGGTTCACGCAGGTGGAGATTGGAGGTCAGGTGGATGGGCCGATACATCTCATGTGAAGCCCATGCACCCTGCAACATCCGGCATGAGAAAGTCAGCCCGTAGCGTCCTTGTTACTAGTAGTACGGCCATGAGCCCCTCGTAGCTTCTTGCTCCTAGTAGCGATGCCAGGAGCCCCTAGTAGCGTCCTTGTTACTAGTAGTGGTGCCAGCCAAGACACCTATCTTCTCATGAAAGTGAAGTGGGATGCGCACGGTGGCATTTAACAAGCTGTTCCAACAGGGCCCTGCTTGCAAGTGCTTTCTTGCTTTCGTAAAAAGAGATCTTTGTGACTATCCATCGCCGCCCCCGAGGCAAGGTGGCATGGGCTGGAAATATGTAACCTGGAGAGCGGTGGATTGCAATGGTGATGGAGCCCTCGACCTCCTCCGAATCCATTCAGATGCATCGCAGGAGGGTCTCCCAGCTGAGCCAAACAAATTGTAAAAATGACCTCTCAAGTACTGGATGTTTAGTCCTTTTCTGCCCTTGCATCATCCCTGTTGCTTCGCAAGGGATTCGACGGTCTTTGTTAGTTGCATGCCTGAACAAAAGATGCAAAGTGTTTTTCGCCAAGTGCCACAATGCCACGTGTGCTCTCCAAGGATTTTCCAACTACTTCGCGAGTCTCAGATGATTGCTTCAAAAAGGTTTGTGTTTGGGCCCGAACAGCTGGTCAGGCAGACATGATTGTAGCCACCAGTTGGCCTGCCCTAGCCCTGGCAGTGTAGTTTTCCACACTCGGTGTGAGCAAAAAACGCTTCGACCAATTTTTTTTTTTGCCTTGAACACCTGTCTCCATGGGGTGGGGAGACAACTCCAAGCCCAAGGGTTTTGCCAGTCTGTTCCAGGAATTGCAAGCAGGAGAACATGAATTTCACTTGCTTGAGGGACTTCCAGTGTCTTGATGGGGAGCCAACATCGTTTCTCCAACAGACACGGCCAGAAGAGATTGGTTGGTTGGAAGTTGCAGACTGGAACAAAGATGGACTTCTAGATGTGGTACATGTAATTGGTGACCGTGATGTCCGTTTTTGGATGAGTGGCTTTTGCTTGCCACCTCTGGCGTGCAGCGGGAAGGGGACTTGTCGGCCTGCTGCAGGGAGGTGCGATTGCATTCAAGGGCATCAGATGAGCGATTGCTCCGCTTGCAGTGAGGGATACTACACACCGGATACCCGGACTTGACATACTTTTTGAAGTCAGAGGGTTGACCTTAAGAACCCATCAATTTCTTGATGTTGCTAAAAGGACGGCCAAATGCCCCACTTTTACAGTAGAGGATTCCACCTACACACCAACTCAGAGTTCGCCGGGTGCTTTTACCTTGAACCAAGGATGAGTTTTTGATCTCAAGCCACAGTTGCTTGCCATGCGCGGGCGAAGAAGATCACCCTTGCTCTAGAAGGGGTCAGTGCTTGGACGATGCATTGGCCAAGCACAATGGAAAAGCAGACAATCTCTCCAATACTTCTGTGCAAATGGCCACGGGCAACTGGGTTTATGCGCTTACTATGCTAAGACAGAGCACTCACTAAAGCAACATAGAAAAGCATTGAATTGACCCCCATTGAATGCCAAAGCATCTTCTACCGAAGAGTTGAAAGTTGTTTCGCGGTTGTCGTGCCCTTTTCTGGGTTAATTTGTAATTTGCTTTTCTGGGACGGATAGGTTCGCTTTGAAAGCAAAATCGGCAAATTGGTTGGTTTCAAGGAGACTTGCCAAGGCGATGGGAATTGCAGCTGCACCGAACGCTTCTTCGGTGGGTTTGATTCCACGGGCCGCTTAACATGTGGTGCTGGATTATGTCCCGGAGGTTCAGAAGAAGTCTTCGACGAAAACGATGCTCAGTCAAGATTATTAAAGATTCAAAAGTTTGCGCAAAGTTTAACTTAAAGCGCCTTTTTTCTACAGTTGTTGTGAAAAAAACACAGGTTGTGGCATTGACGTAGATGTTCTACATATTCTTTGTCAGGACTTCACCAGGGCTACAAACAAGTGACTGACGCTGTGACACGATCAGAAAAATCACAAAGCCAAACCGTAGAAACTAGCGATGGCCTGTTTTGGGACTTGCTGGTGTTCGAACGACCTCAGATGTGCCCATGGTTCGCTTTGAGGACCAGACTTACCACTGCGAAGTCTGCCCCGCCGGCCGCGCCTCCCCTTCCAACGGAAGCCGCTGCGTGCTGTGCGAGTCAGGGCGTTCTGCGGTGGCCGGCAGCCAGGAGTGCCAGGCAGATGACCACAAGTTTCACACCTTCGACGTGTGTCAGCGGATCTTGCAGCGCAAGTGATATGCAGCACTCAGACTTTGTGAAAGCGTTCTCGGGTCGAGTTGCACCCTTTTGGAGGTAACTTCACCCGAACAAAGAATTGGGGATGACTGATATGGCTATGGGAGTCCCATAGGCTCGATTTGTACCAGGGAGCTTCAAGGTTCAACATTCGAACAGCCTTGGGTCAGAACATGCAGCTCCTTGTCAAGAGGGCCTATCCATGAATTCTATCGATTGAGATTTTGCTTGGCTCATGTGGAGGTTTCTCCTTTGATTCATCTTCTTGCTTTCCTATCAAAGCTTCAAAGCACCTCCAGCTGTTGGGAATGTTGAGAATATTCTTCCCTTTGGTAGCTTGTAATGCAGAAGCGACAATGAAAACACACACCTGCACACAAACGCCTGGCCTAGAACACATGCAGCATTGTGCAGCAACACGGTCGAACTGGGCGACTTGATTCTTTTGAGATGTGGTGATTCGATCTGACTCAACTGCCCCTGAAGGTCCAAAAAGATAACAATCATTGTAACAACCGAGCAGGGTGCATACTTCTGCATGCTGCCCTGTCCTTGGATCGCTGATCGTTGTGTCCAATTGTTTCCAGGCCTGCTCCCCCGGTGCAGTCGCCCGCTTCACTGGGCTGGGCGCTTGCCAACCATGCCCCGCAGGGACGCACGCCAACCAGGCAGCGACTGCCTGCTGGCCATGCTTACCAGGCACCATCTCTCTTGAGGGCAGCGACGCTGAGACGTTTGAGACAAATTTGTTGATCTTCCTGTTCCTTTCCTGCTTGCCTTTTTCCCTTTTTGTTTTGTTGTTTCTTTGGACCTTTAGCTTGAACCTTTCTTTGTCCTTTCTTTGCTATTCCCAATGTCACACTCACGCAACTCCAAGGAATGCAGAAACTGCACTGCTGGCCGCTTCTCACAGCTTTCTGGGAGTAGCCTTTGTGAAGGCTGTGCCGCTGGTTCCTTCTCGCTCCCAGGGAGAGACTCGGCTTCAATGATGGGCTGTGGACAAAACCTGCGCGGCCGATTTTGGAGCTTCCACACTGGCAGTTCCCACACCCCATGGGTCTCATCATCAGGACTAATGAAGTTGACCGGACATGACTCACCACAACTGCTTCACCACTTTGATGGCACGCATGAAGTTCCTATGCGTGTTTTTTGCCTACTTGATGTTGAGCTGGCTAAGTGTCATGGTATACCCCCTGTGAATCTTTGGACTTTCCCGCAGCCAAACTGGGCAAGCGCCGCACGACCAATCCCACATATCGACAACTTCTGTGCCTAAAGCCACCCATGCAGGGTGTCCTGTGCACCTCGCACAGCCGTGGCCTAATTATTTCATTGCCAGACTGCTTTAATGGTTTTAGTAGAAGATGTATTTCACATTGACATATAAGCTTCCGAGAACTGCACTATTGAGAGAACACTGTTCTCGCCATTTATTGTTCTTTCAATGTGAGTTTCGTATTTTAGTTGTATTTTCGGAAGAACCTTCAGCCGACATACAGGGCATTGGGCCGCCGATACTCCAAACCTGGAAGGTTCCGAATCAAAATCCAAGCAGGTGCCCTTTGTTCCTAGTAGCTCCTCGTTACTACAAGTGAAACGATTCCCAGTGAAACGATTCCCAAGGAAGCTTCTAGTTGCTAGAAAGCTTCAAAGACATACTAGAAAGCTTCTTGTTACTAGTAGCTTCAAAGACCTACTAGTAGCGTCCTTGCTCCTAGTAGCTTCCTGTTAGTGGCCTGTTGAAAAATGAGAAGCCCATCGTTTTGACCAAAATGGCCACGCTTGTCCCTTTGCTTGAGGCAAGCCAATCAATGAAGTCTTCAAGTGATGCAGGTTACGGTTGGCCTTTGTCATCAGTGTTTTCATATTTTATGGCAATCCCACCTTGGGGTTCTTGGGTTATGGTTGGCATGCGCTGAGGCTCCAAATGTGACCAATGCCCAGCTGGGACCATATCTGCTCCAGGAAGTGCCAAATGCAGTCACTGTGAAGGATATTTCCTTCAAGCTATTCCTGATGAACAGCACACGACATGTCAACCAAGCGCAAGAAGTTGGAGCATGAGTTCGGCCCCTTCTTTGCAGCATAGTGAAAATGATGCTGTTCCAAGAAGTCATGTGTCAAATTCATTGAAAGGAGAAAAAATGCCAATAGCACTTTTAATGGCGCACAATGAATATATTACTATGTTGCCTCTCCCGTTCCTATGTATACAAGTGTGCTGGCAACAAACCCAAGAAAAGCAACATCGAACCAACTCGAACCTCACCTAGAAACGTCTTACAGGAGCAAAGCTCCCACCGCGACAAATGGCCTTTAAGAGGACGGGTGAACACGCATTTGCATCAGTAGACCAAAAGGAATTCCGCACTGTATGTTCCCTCTCAAAGTCGACCACACCTGCATCTCCAAGGTCTTCTTTGTGTCTTTACTGGTTCTTTTCCAGCTGCTAATCTACACGTTCCGCTACCATCTCTCCATCGTGGACATCTCACCGATGAGTGGCCAGATGATCCTGACCGTGCAGCAGGCGCACCACTTGCGCGCATGGCGCAAGCTTCGGCCGAAGATCATCATGGCCAACACCGGAGCGCCTCAATTTGACGAGGCCGAAAGGCTCTATGAAGTGGGCTCTTGGGGCAACTGGGATAGCAAGGCTGGCCTGTTGCTATGTTGTTTGATGTTCTTTGTTAGTAAAGGAGAAGAAGAAGAGAGGATGAAAATCCCATTTGGATGTTTTCCTGAAAGCTGCACTTGTGGTAGCGAAGGCCCATCACATGCATGTTTGCAGTATGACAATCAGGTCAGGTGCGATTGAGATTCAACAGGACATAAAATTTGGGTTGAAAACATGCAGGGCAAAGGGATGAGCAGGATACCTCCAAGAATCTATGTTCATGTATGGAGTCCGGCAAAGTTCTAAAGTTGAGATCCTGGGCAAAATGCGACATGTTATGACGATCTGCAAAGTGAGGCAGTGATCAGCTGCTCCTTTTCCACCCTGCCGACGACCATGTTGATCCCAACGCACAGACATCTATCGGAGACGTGCGCGTGAATTTTCCAGGTACACTCGTTCATGTGCATGCGTTTCAGATTCCACTTCTGGTGTGGCTCCTTCTTTTTGCCGGCGGCACATTTGCATCTGCTTTCTACTTGACCTTCGACGGGATCTTCATCATCACTGGACTTAGCCTACTCAGTTGTTTAGCCTTAAACATCGCTTGGAGATATCTTCGACCCAGCCACCCCTTGGCCAAGAAGCATGCACAATTCCTACAGCTCCGAGCCAATGTGTCCGCGTGCGGGCGCGGGCCCACACGAGCACTGCAAGCCCAACAGCTTCAAGACTTCCGCGACTTTTTCCAATCCTTCATCAAGGCGGCACGGGAGACAAGAGCAAGGATGTGTTTGTGTGTTTGCAAGGTCATAGACATCCCTAATGGATGTCCTTTCAGTGAGACGTTGCCCCAATTTGGGATTCTTTGGGTACAACTGGTTCATCATGAAGAACGATTTTTTCCAGGTTCCACCGTCCTGACATGTTGAATGGCCATTTGGCTAGTTGCATCACTTGATGAATGAAGATGGAAATAAACAAAGACTTCACGCGGGCTTTGTCAATGCTTCGGTCTTCAGGATCGCTCCATGTACTATGTTTGCGAGAACCTGGTGAAGCCCTTGACCAAAGAGGTTCGCTTGTCCTATGCCGAGTTGGTCGGTGCACACCAGGTGCAGTGGTTCATCAGTCATTTCTGGGGCACTTCCTTCCAGCACTTTACTGAGGCGGTCGGACACTGAGAGACATGTCTCATGCAATGTCATGCGTCACGCTATTGGTTCTGCTGGGAAGTTTCAACCAAAAGATTTGGAGTTGATGGATCTTGTTATCGCAGTAGGCTCTTGTTACCCATCCGTATGCAGCCCTGTGCCTCAAAAGGTTCATCTATTCAACTTTTAAGTATGGAAGGCGGAGGCACAGTCTGGCCAAGTCTCCTTCAAGTGGTTGGTGGCAAGCCTTATATCAGAACGCACTCAGCCTGTGGGCAGCGTATGGCACCCTTGCATGACCTTTGTACATCTTCGTAGGGTCACCACGAACCAATCGAACCGATGTTGTACGACATCCGTACCACGACACAAGGGATGCTTTTAGATTGGTGACGCAAGTGCGGTCGTGTGACACTTACGATCTTAAAGCCTTAAATGTGCCTAAAAGACAGACTAAGACGCCTAAGATTCAGAGGCCATTGCTCTTAGGTTGGAGGCCATCGTTTTTAGGTTCTCTTAAGACCTAAGACTGGCTCTCCTTTTTGCTCGCTGCCGCTCGTCCAAGTCTGAAAGGTCCAAAGCCAGCCCCAAATTCCAACCGAAAGCTTTTGTGCCGGTAACAAAGGGGTACTTAAGCCAAGACAGACTCACTCTGAAGAACGATCTTTGTTAAGGGAGTGACGAAGGAAATAGGCATTGGCACCACAAATTCAAGTTGAAAACTGTTTCCCGTCAGCCAAGGTTGTAAGCTTTGTTTTCTTTTTGACAACGCTGACTGGGACCGCTTCTGAGCCAACGATGATCTGAACCGTGAGAGAAAGTGTGACATCTGAGGTCCTAAAGCATGGGATGTCTCTAAATTACGCGCACTGGCAGGACACTTGTGCGCGTCAGATGCGACCAACAGCATTTGTTGAATACTTCAGGAGGAAGAAAGTGTTTCTTCTTAGCGTGTCTTACAATATCTGCGTGGATCAGCCCCGGTCGAAATTCAGAAGTCGATTTCGCGTGGCCAGTGTGGGACGACCAATGACCACTTGAACAGCTATGGAAATTCGACCGTGTGAGGCGACATAAGCGTCTTGCAGGATTCAACGGGAAAGGGGAATCTTCAAGAAAAACTTTTTCCCTAGTGGTGTGAAGCGGTTGTTTCAAGCGGTAACCTTTGACTGACGAAACGAATGCCACAGAAGAACTCGTTCCCACAAAATAGGGCTCACGACTTATTTACCCGAGTGTTGCTGCATCTTACAGATCGGTGATGCATAGTTCTATTTAGGCCTTTCTTCATTTTTTTGTTTTTTGTCTAAGAGCGATGGCCTCCAAACTACTAGCGATGGCCTCCAACCTAGTAGCGATGGCCTCCAACCTAGTGGCGATGGCCTCCAACCTAAGAGCGATGGCCTCCAACCTAAGAGCCATGGCCTCCAACCTAAGAACCATGGCCTCCAACCTAGTAGTGATGCCCTACAACCTAAGAGCCATGGCCTCCAACCTAAGAGCGGTGGCCTCCAACCTAAGAGCCATGGCCTCCAACCTATAAGAGCCATGGCCTCTAACCTAGTAGCGTTGACCTCCACAACCTAGTAGCGATGGCCTCCAACCTAAGAGCGATGGCCTCCAACCTAAGAGCGATGGCCTCCAACCTGAGAGTGATGGCCTCCAACCTAAGAGCGATGGCCTCCAACCTAAGAGCGATGGCCTCCAACCTAAGAGCGATGGCCTCCAACCTGAGAGTGATGGCCTCCAACCTACTAGTGATGTTTATCTCCTTTAACTGAACGATCTTGTATGACTGTCATATAGACCCCATTCCCCTTGGTAGACCCCCTGCCTCGCACATGATTGTCCGCCGCAGGAGGTGACCTATTGGATTTGCACCTTTGCGAACAACCAATGGGCGGTGGAGGCAGAGCTGGGGAATGGTCAATGGCAGAACTCCTCCTTCTATTTGGCATTGACCAGCTCAAGTTGCCAAGGCAGGAAGTAGACAACCGGGAAACCAACAAGTTGATTGGCTGTGTTTTGACTATGTTTGGCCTGCACACTCGTGCAAGAAATTCATCCGTGGTATGCCATCAATCCTACCAATCAACCAAAAATATGCAAAATCCTGGTAAGACAGGCGTTCTGATGCTAACACTTTGATGTGTTACACTGTGACCCTGCGATGCATGGGAGATGACAAGGAGGGTTTGATTCCCAACCTTGAAATGCTATGCTTTTGCTATGTTAAAAGGCTCAAACTGCTTCACAAAGAATCATGATATTGCTGGTAGCAATTGCTCCATACTAACACAAAGTTCCTGTCTGTGGTAGAGGCACTTCGATGATCGTCGACGAGCTGGCTTTGCCCTTGCAGCGAGCGTGGTGCCTCTTCGAGGTCTTGCAGACCCAGCTCCGTGCTACGCATCTCGTCACAAAACAAGGACACAGCAGGTGAAGCCATGGACGAAGTAAGACAGTCTGAAGGCTTGCAAGAGAGAGAGAGAGAGAGATGGGCAGAAAAGGTTCAACCAGGTATCTCCAAATGCATGCGCTTTCCTACTTTCTCTCCTGTGTTTAAGGACGGAGACTGCGAGTGCCTTTGAGGGCTTGATACTCTGCACCTCTACAGGTGTCTTGCGGAACGGCCAGGGCGGTGTAGACGTGGCGATGGCCATTGCACGGCAGCTGGCGCAACTCGATCTCCGAGATGCCCAAGCCTCTGCAGAGAGCGATCGCTTGATGATCTATGCCTTGGTGGAACAAATGCCCGGGGGATTTGATGTATCTTGGAGGAACGCTATTAGGAGCAAGGACGCTACTAGTAGTTCTTTTGATTCATGTGCCTCCCTCCATGTCTCCATACTCATGTGTGAGAGAACACCAGCACCCCGAGGCTGTGAACGGCTTTGTTCGGAGCTCCATCCGGGACTCGCTGCTGACGATGCACCAACGTTTCGAGGAGGACTTCGCTCAGGTGCTTCTTTGAACACGCTTTCTACGTTCTTTCTCTCGAAAACTCTTCGATTGACGTACCTGCAAAACCTTGGAAACTTTGACAAAAAGCGTGCTTCAAACAAGACTTCTCTAAGGTGCTCCAGACCCTCCAGGCTTCCAGAGATGGCACACTACCTGAAGAGAGGCTGCCAATGCTGCTGGGGCACACAGCGATGTCAAGGTCCAGTAAGACATGTCCGGGGCCAATGCAGTCCCTGGATTTGGTTTGAGAGTGGAAATAAATAAGCTCCACAATTTGGGATGAGCCAGAGATCTCAAAAATTCCAAGAACAGGTTTAGATGAGATAGCTAGAGAGACGTGGCTTACAAGCTCTTGGATTGCATGTAGACACTGCCGATTCGCTCTACACCAGCCGGCGCATCCCAGTGGAATTCATCACGCACTGCGTTGAGCGGCAAAGGCGCCTCCCATGTAAAGCCAGGGAGGTCGTGCAGCATGTGTACAGAATTGTTTGAGTTTGCAACAAGTTTTGGGTTGGCTATAAGAGCCATTGCTTCGTATAGGATTATCATGACTACCTTCCAGCTTTCCTCATGGGAGAAACAGAGGCTGCAGGCCCCAAAGCTCATTAAGTTGTTTGAATTCAATTGCTCGCAGCCAGATGACTGACAATAAACCATATGCAGGTCAGCTGCTAATTCTCTTTGTTACTCTTTTCTCGTAGGTCAGCTGCTAATTGCTGGCTTGGGAGTCGCTGATGGGTACCACCGTCGTCCGGCCAGTGGCCTCAGGGATTCTCCATCACATCACTGGATGCAGCAGAACACATCGTACCAAAAAAAGCACCATTGATATACTTAAAATGAGTCGTAGATGTTGCAGGAGACACATCTCTTGAAAGGCCTTCGGTTTGGCCGTTCAGCAGGATCGGAACGCATTCTTTACGACCACTCAAGGAGAGCCTAGGCAAACCGCAGAGATCAATCAAGCCCGTAGGTCCTAATTGAAGTCAAAAGACCTTGGAAGAGGTGCCCCTTGGATTTTACACAAACGTGAAGGCCATGGCTTTGCGCAAAGAAGTTTTGTGGAAGGGTCTATTACATGATGTGTTTCTAATATCCGTTTGAGTGATTCCAAGCATCTCTCACAATTGCCACTTGAGGACCTCACAGCCGAAAAGTTTGTGTCCCTACCAGGCGGCTCGTGGGAAGGGTTGATCGAACTCTAGCGGCTCGAGGAGAGTTTTACAACACATTTTTGTTCGGGCTGTGAAAAGGTTTGTGAGTGGCTTCGCGTGACCACCGCAACTTTAATCAACAGAACCTCTAGAAAATCACTGTGAGGACTGTGGGGTCCATCGAACTTGAAGTGTCCGCTCGTTTTAAACGTGTCCAATCATTGCTACATGTGCTCCCAACAGTGAACTTCTATCCAAACAAGACAGGGGTGCAACACTTCAGTCACCACAAACTTGAGGACCTCATTCTTGTTGCCAAGATGATGCAAGCAACAATTTCTAAGCAGCATAGAAAGTGTCATTGCTTTCAGATTCCAGTTCTTCTGTGAATCTGGCCTGTCATCGTGGAAGTAATCCCAAGTTTTGCTGTTAGAAAGGGTTCAAGTTGAAAGCTTCAAAAACACATTAATTCATCTTAGTTATGTGTTTCCTTTTCTTCTTTGGACCCTCCTCAGTCTAATTTCCTTCCTTGAGGTGCTGTTCGGGCTTTCCAGAGTGGCGACTTGGTCCGCGTGACGGGGAACGTCTTGCAATGTTTAGGGCGCATGGATCACCAGGCGACACCTGAGAAGACGAGAAGGCCTTATCAGTAGCCTACTCGCAATCGCCTCCAAGCTAGTAGCGTCCTTGCTCCTAGTAGCGATGCCCTTTGCCCCTAGTAGCGTCCTTGCTCCTAGCAATGGCCTCAGGACAAAGAGATGGGAATGGCGACTGTGTTCTGAGCGACTACTCGTTTGACTCATCTACACGTTTCTAAGTGGTCGGATCCAGAACTTCCATTTTCCGACTCCACCCGACTCACGATTCTCTCCGAAAGAAAGCTTATGGACCCTCTAAGAAGGAAATATTGAAATCAGACCTTCCTTCTAGGAGCAAGGACGCTACTAGGAGCTAAGGGCATCGCTACTAGGAGCAAGGGCGCTACTAGGGGAATATTCTCTTCTTCTCGTTCACTGTTTTTCCGATTTAAC
The DNA here is from genome assembly GCA_963970005.1 of Durusdinium trenchii. Lineage (NCBI taxonomy): Eukaryota > Dinophyceae > Suessiales > Symbiodiniaceae > Durusdinium > Durusdinium trenchii. The sequence goes on along the minus strand of CAXAMN010001226.1, from coordinate 292,258 downwards.
ACCGGCAGATTGACAGTGATAGAGGTGAAGATCCGTGGCTTTCGCCTGGAGCTGGGCGAAGTGGAGACGGTCCTCGAAAGGCATCCGGAGGCCGGAGCAGTCGTCTGAACGAAAAGAACCTACCTCCTTCTAATGGCCTCCAACCTACTAGCGACGGCCTCCAACCTGATATCGAAACTTTTAGACCTTCGTCTCTTTGTTTTTGTTTCTTGTTTTCCTTGCTATCGTGATGCGGTATAGCCACTGGCGTTTCACATCAGAAATGCGCCACATAGTCTTGTGTAGGCTGAAGAGAATCAGAACTACTGAGGTGTAGATTTCCTAAAAATCCGAACTTCCACTGCAGGAGGATCAACGAGTCTTAAAGTTTGCAAGCTGTGAAATGGATTGCGTCGGCAGTGCGGTCCCCGATTTTTCCGCCGAAGACGCGAAGCTCCGAAGACGCGGAGCTTCAAAAACGAAGACGCGGAGCTTCAAAGCTTCAGAGCTTCAGGAGCTTCAGAAGCTTCACAGCTCCACCGAAGACGCGGAGCTTCAGAGCTTCAAGAGCTTCAGAACGATTCCGGGACCACGCTGCCGATGCGGTCGTGAAACCATTAACTTGGTTGATTTCATGGTGGAGGTTTTCCCATCATATGAGGATCAAGTTTGTTGTTCCTTCCAGCAGTTAAATTGAGATGAGAGTTGAAGGCCTGTTGGGACTGGTAGGATGTCATAAGCCAAGCTTTGCTTTGCAGGTAGATGCAGCTGTTGCATTGCTTCTGGACTGTGATGAAGGTGACTTGGAAGAAGCAAGCTGGTGACAAGTTCAGAATCCGAATCAGTAGAGCTCGAAGAGCTCGAAGTTTTGATCGATTGATAGAGATCACCTGTCGCAGCTTAGAACGAAGCCGAAACATGGTAAGGGACGCATGCCGCGACCCGAGCTCTGTCCCATTCTGCCCCTCCAGGCCCGGAGCTTTGTGCCTTTGTAACGAAGAAGAGCCAAGCTACGCGAGCGACGGAGCGGGGCGCACTACGTGGCGCCCTTCGGCGGCACGTGGCGGAAGCGCTCCCGAGCTACGCCCGGCCGCAGCGCCTGGCAGTGATGGAGAGCCGAGCAACCGAGTTTAGAGAGAAGAAGTTCCATACAAGAGCATGAACAGTATGAATACAATTAAGGAGTAGATTTCATCAAGAGTTGCATGCGTGCAAGATTCATGCAAGTGTGCCACTAATGCTCGGTGTGTTTGGTCATAAATCATTGCTTTTGTGTTCAAGCTAGACTTATTCTGCACATGTGTTGGTCATTGGATTGGCGGAGTCCAAAGTTTTGCAGCTAACGAGCACTAAACCTCCTCGATGTCAAGCTGATCGCCAGAACAAACAAATTTGTTTCACTCATGAATCATCCAACGAAAGACAGACAGAAAGGTCTAATTGTCTTGAGAAGCGAAAGGAATAAAAATAAACGACCGAAAAGGACCTTCGAGTTGTCGCAAGTCTGTTTGTTTTCGACGTGTCGTCGCATGTCGTCTTTTGTCCAGGAGTCTTTCCCTTTGCTGCCGAGTGGCAAAGTGGATCGACGGAGCTTGCAGCAAGGCTTGGCTTCAACGAGTGCGTGAAAGACACACCGAGCAACCACAACAAACAAAATGCACATGAAATATAACCAGAAAACAATTTTCTTTTGAGTTACTAATAGCGATGGCCTCCAATCTACTGGCGATGGCCTCCAACTTCTGGTACCCAAGCAAGAACCGTTTCGTTGTGAGGAGTTTTCTTCCAACAAGGAACACTTCTCTCACTTGGCTTGGCTTCACTTCTGTTTCGGAGGCCCGCGGCCTCCACCGCTGGCGGAAGCGGCCGAGGGAACCATACACGAGTCTTTGGACGAGATTGATTGGCAAAGCCCCAGTCACGAGGAGGCCGGGACGCTTAAGATGCACGTGAAAAGCAGGAGTTTGTGGCGACGAGGTTCGGATGGAAAATCCTGAAAAAGACGCATCACAGCACGAAGCAGAAAGTGCTTGAAGGATCGGGTCTGTTTTTTTCTGGTTTCTTCAGGAGGCAGCCTTGCGGCAAGCTGTGGCGGATCTCTTGGCCATGGTGACCGGTGTCGTCCTTGAGGCGACACAACGGCCAGACAAAACGAAGGCAAAACCAGGATCGCCTCGCCAAGACTGCTCCGTAAGATGTGCTCTCGGGTTCAGACAGTTCAGACGTTCCGAAAAATTAAAAAGACAAAAAGAAACATTCACTACTAGGAACAAGAAGCTACTAGGAACACTGTTTGAGTCAGCTAGTGAGTCGATGTGTCACCTGAGTAGCGCAAAATTGGTTTCCTCTCCAGGACACTGAGCCACTGGGTGCCTTGGGAATCGACTCCATGAGCCACTCAGCAAAACGGACACTGAAAGTCTCTCGTTTAGGACCAGAAAGAGAACCGTATTGTTCCCCACATTGACGTGTGGGGTTTTTGTGTTTAGTGTTGGATCCGCTCCTTCCTCCGCCTCCTCCCACCTCCCGCTTGTCACGAACAAATTGCCACCAAGTTTTTCTTCTTTTAGCCCGAGGCCCCGCCTTCCTACTTAATTAAGTAGATACCTACTTAATCAAGTAACGGACTAAGCTCCTAGCTCCTTGGACGCTCCAAGTCACTGGAAACAGAATAGCTCACGCTTCTTCAATCAAGCGCTAGCACTAAGGATTTGGTTTCTTGATTGTCAGGGAAACTGAATTTTGCGAGGAAGAGTCTTACAGTAGTCAGTAGTCAGGCGTTTACAGTAGCAACAAGAAGGTAAGTCCATTCCCCACTGGGAATGACGCTACTAGAGGCTCCGTCATCGCTACTGGGAGCAAGAAGCTACTAGGGGGCCCTCACCTTACTACTAGTAACAAGGACGCTACTAGTAACAAAGGGCATCGCTACTAGGAGCAAGGACGCTATAAACTCAGGACTCCTGGACCAAACGACCAAGTTCCTTTGTTCCTAGTAGCGTCCTTGCTCCTAGTAGCGATGCCAGGAGCCCCTAGTAGCTTCTTGTTACTACTAGTAAGGCACCTGTTACTAGAAGCGATGCACTTGTTACTAGTAGCGTCCTTGTTCCTAGCAGTAAGGCCAGGAGCCAGTAGTGTCTTCAGACTCTGACTCCCAGGTGCCATCCCCTTGGCCGAGCTGCTTTCCGCCCAGCTCCTCCAAAACGCTGAGCTGCCTCTGGAGGACCTCTATGCGGCTCAGAGCACAAAAGCACGAAGTGTTTGACTGAGTTGCTTTAGACAGAAAAGGGGAGGTGAGAGAGAACGCAGGATCTAGTCGGATAGAGTTCGCAGGGAGTTTCTCGAACCCGTTGCCCCTGAACAGGTCGGTTTCACTCCCCTTTGTCCTCCGCTGTCCTCCCAGGTCTACAATACACTGCAAAGTCTTTGCGGCTACTTGAAAGGTAAGGAAGGGGTCGCTGCGATGCTTTTGGGGGGCATGTTGGAAGAGTAGATAGTAAGCGACAGGGTGGGCTACTAAGTTGCTAAATGAAGAGGTCGAATTCTTTACTTCCCAGCCACTGCTGACGTCGAATGGATAGGCCGCTTGGCAGAGATGCCGAAGAAGCCGCCTGGCGGGGGTGGGCCGCTTGGCGAAGAGGAGTAGCGACGAGCAGCTAAGTAGAACGCGTCTAGACATGGACGCAGGATAGCTGCACTAATGATGTGGTTTCTAGATGATTTAGGAAAACTTAACTAAACCCTTCTAAGAAAGGAAGACTTTTCACACAAAGGATACACACAGAATGTATTTCTCTGTGATGGCCAAGACCTAGGACATTTTTCAAGTTGCCTTGCTTGGTTAAGCCTATTCCTTATGCTCTGGAAAAGAGACAAGAAAGCGCACATGTTGTTTCTTGAAAGCCGTGTCTTTTCCTCGTAGCGCAGTCTTGAGTTTGAAATCCCCTCAGAGAAAATCCCGTTTCTAGCAGGAAAGTGTGCTGGTTTTAGGCCTTTGGACCTTCCTTCCTTCCTTCTTTCTTAAGACAGACATAATTTATAATAGTTTCTGAAAAAGGATCACGTTCTTTGAGGACAAGTACAAAGAAAAGCGGGAAGACGTCTGGAAAGGCATCTTATGCCGAGCTGAAGAAAAGCATCCGCCTCAGGATGGGTCGAAGTCATTCTGTGTCGAATGAGGCAAGAAGGGAAGAAGCAAGAAAGGAGTGTAAAAAGGGGGAATTGGCTTGGAGGCCATCGCGAGTAGGTTCACAGGATTGCTCGGCACCGAAGTACAAAAGGGCGAGACCTTCCGAGGTCGACAGCCGAAGGGCGAGACAGACGGCACGAAGACGGCGAAGATGGTGCCTGGATTGGAGGTGAAGAATGTCTCAAAGCTGGTAACAAGGGCATTGGATCTCAAGGAAACAGGCACAAAGAGGCCAAATGGTTGTTCTCCCAAATGTGAGACCTTCGACTGCTGAGAAATGGGCATCAGTTTGTTCAAAATCTTCTCGATCTTCAGGGCCCGATTGAAGACTTACTAGTAGCTTCTTGTTCCTGGAGGCCTGTCGTGCTGGAGATGTGGCCAAGTTGAAAGAGTTGCTCTTGGATGGCTCGCCGGCACTCTCAGGAAGACACTGGAATTGGTTTCGGTTTGAGAAGTGAAAGCAGGTTCACGAAACGATTGAAGCCTCAATAGCTCAAGCTTCAAAACTGGAGAGCCAATGTCTTCACTGTTTTCAGCATTGGAGCAAATTGACGCGTTCTCCCATTCGCGTCCCCTTTCCGGTTCGCATTCTCAGATTCCACGTGACCACGCTGGACCGCTTCGGCGGAAGTGGCCTCCACTGGGCCGCCAGTGCTGGGCATCTCGAGGCGAAGAGCAGAATTTCGTTCTTTCGCATCTCTTCGTCAAGGACGAAACAGGTGCCACGCTACTAGAAACAAGTGCCTTACTAGTAGTAACAAGAAGAATTTAAATAGAATTGTACCTGTTTCTTTCTTCTTTGTATCGTTTTTTTCCGAATGCGTATAGTGAAGGGTAGAGCCTTGTTCGCGAGTCGTTGTCGCAGCGACCGCAACCGTTCGCAGGTGGAGCGCTATGGCGCTGACATTGGGCGAAGTTGGAGAGGGTTTTGGATGGAAGCATAACGTGTCAGATTCGTGTGAAATAGCGAGGAAACGTGTGACAACGTGAGAGGATGAAGTGTGGAGGATACTTTCACTGCGCAGGCACAGCGTTTTGTGAGATGGGCAGTTTTCTGCGCAGTCACATTGGGATTGGCGCTTGTGTCCTACAAGGGCGTCCCACAAGAGTCTCCCACAAGAGTGTTCCGCGAGAGCATCCCAAAAGAGTGTCCCACAGAGTGACGAATGTATTGCAGGAGTGCGTCCCACAACGGTGCTCTACAAGAGCGTTTCCCACAGTGTCGAAAAATGTTGGGGGCTTGTTTTCGAGAACGTGCTTGCATTCGGGCTCGTGGGTCCCATCTTGTTTTTTAGTCCGCTCTCCCCAATCCCTACTTAATTATGTAGGCGCCTATTCAGTCAAGTTATTAGCTACCAGTACAGGACGCCCCTAGGTAGGACGCAGGATAGCTCACCTTTCCCCCCACTACTCATCTAGTTCCTAGATTTTCTTGGTGGGAGACTTGTGGACTCAGACAATCCCTCAGGTCTTTGGTGTCTTTCAAGTTGGCGAGGAATGTAAAGTGTTGAAATTCACCTCATCCCCATGGACCCCGTAGCGTTGACTCTC
>CAXAMN010001226.1:226298-286529 GCA_963970005.1 Durusdinium trenchii | reverse complement strand
GGTTAGCTAGGTAGTTAGTACTATTAGAGCTGATCCTGTAAAATACATAAAGAAATCGATGTCGGAAAACTGTTAGTTAGAGTTTCCTGTTGCAAGTTTCGGTTGAAAGGGAGTCTCAATTCTTGAGAGTGGAACCAGCCAGTTAGAGCAGCAACTAAGTAGTATGCAACTGTTTGCCAAAAATGGTTGGTCCGTTTTCAGAAACCGTTTCTCGCTTGTTTTTCACACTGGTCGATGGAAGAACTGCTGCACCACAATGGTGTGGGGAATGCAAAGCCAAGCAAACACAAATGGCAAGGCAGAACAACTGGATATTGCGAGCAGAAAGCGCACATTTTGGTTGCTCGATTTGACACATTTTATCGTTGCCTTCGAAGGGTTGATACTTGATACAGACTTACCCAGAGGCCCAGAGGGCCAAACTGTCTAGTTGACGCGTGAGATCTATGCCTCAAAACGATCACCGTTTCTTCGAGTTTGTTGCATAGCCAGGTTTGTCATTTGCTGGTGAAGCATCAGGCGCTGATATCTCCGATTGCGTGCGAAACGAAAGAAGGCCTTCGGTATGTATCCGGTAGCCAGGGGTACACGGCGTAGTTGAGTTTGAGCCTCAAGACCCGGCACCCAGGGTTGCGCCATAATGAAACCGTGACGAAATGATTGTGTTTGTCATTTCACGAGTGTGCCCCTAGTAGCAGGTCAGTCAAGACACCATCAAATCGGGTTGACCTGTATAAAAACAGAGTCGCTTCACCGGTCGTCAAAGAAGGCCTTCCAGTTCTGCTGAGAGTAACCCATGGAAAAGTAGGGTCCATCTGAGAAGAGGACTGCAGCTGTTGGCTCATGGATTTAGATGCTTTCACAAGGTTGTGCCATTGATATGAAAAGAATTTGAGAACTGGGTTAACTGGCGCAAATCATAACGACTCATGCTTTAATGACTTTAATGTCTATTCCTTTGATCAAAACCTGGAGCCGTCGTCCGCCATGTAGCTTGACCTCCCAAGTAGGTCAACAAAGGTATCGTTTTGACCCAACCCCCATGTCTCAAAACGTTAAAGCAGCTCCAGGACTCATTTTGATCAAACCAGTCCCTTTTGATGCCGATGTTCTTCGGCTTGCTATGCTTGGTGTTTGCATTGCTGTCGGGTGCGGAAGAACTGCTCCTGGACGACGAGTGCGGAGTAGCAGCGGAAAGCTGTTCACTGGATGCCCTGCAACGACGAGCGCGCGCGCAAGCTGAGGCAGGGGAAAGTTCGTAGATGCAAGAGATAAGGGCCGGTTGGACATCCGGAAACCGCAGAAAAAACTGGGAAGTAAAAGCAGGGGACCTTGTGTAAGGCAAAAATATATACAGACAAGGACAAAAAGGAAGAAAAGGTCTAAAGGTAAGAAGAAAGAAAGAAATAGAAAACGTATTTTAAAAAGCAATGGTCATCAACAAAGACCTCTTCGAGTCTTTGTTTCCTGTTTTTACTTTTTTGTTGTTTCTTGTGTCTTTCTTTGTTTCTTGTGTGTTTCTTTCTTTCTTTCTTTCTTTCTACCTTTCTACCTTACTACCTTACTACCTTAGCCCTTACCGTCTGTTCACTCTTTTTGGAGCCTTTTCTAGATTCCTTTCTGAAACGCCAATGGACAATTGCCGGCTGTCGTAAAGGAGCAAGGTCCGACCATGCTTTCCCAAGTGAGCAGACAGGCGCACGCTGAACAAAAGAAAGCCAGAAAGGCGGCAGAGCCACCAGCCATGAACTTTCCGGTAGAGACGTGTGAGGAAGCAAGGCTGAAGCAGCGAGACGCAGAGAGGCGCAAATTGCCGTGTTTCGACCGCCCAAAGAAGAGAGGTTCCGGTTGCAAGCTGGGCTCCACGGTTGCAACATAGTGGCTCTTAGATTGGCGCGGCTCAATCTTCGCAGGCAAGCCCTCGGCCACGCTGAATCCTTCTCTAATCTGCCAAAAAAGGAGATAATCTCTCAAATTGTTGTGAAGCTCCAAGTGGACTCCTGTCTTCGATAGACATGAAAATTACCATGCATACAAAAGTTTTTGTGCTGGTGCCCAACTCCTTGGTGGCTGATCTTTGCTTCTACTCCCACCTCTCAAGCAAAACCACCAGGCGACCCCCTTCAACGGTTTAGAAACTCTTTGGCTGCGGTTCGCTGGGAATTCTACAGCGAGCCGAGTGCGCTGTTCTTCTGCGCTTTGGGTCGCCAGGACCTGACACTGCTTTGCTCTCGCGCTGCCAGCATCTGTCGCTCGGGCGACGATGGCGCAGGGAAGCTACAGCTGTCACAATTGAGGACGTTGCTTGCTGTGGCGAACAGCACGCTGCAGGCGCAGAATTTAAGCCGAGAAGAGAAGGCCTTTGTGTTTGGCTTGTATGGAGGAATCAAGGTTCTGCAGAATGAAAAAGCCGAAAGGAGTGTGGCTTCGTAGATCGAAAGCATTTGAGGCACCAAGCAGTCCAAGAGAGAGACTGGTATGGTTCACCTTCCCACATGCATTGAATGAACACTGAAGAGGCAAGCTGTCAGTTGGCCCAACACAACTAGTTTGTTTGTTTTCGCACGTGTTCAGTCAAAAATTCACTTAAATAAACACATGAAAGGTCGCAAGTAGCAAAACTGTCTTTGAATGACCAGCTTTGCTGGCTTTGGCACTGAAGATTCGATGCTAAGGCCTTCTCCTCTGAGACTGGCTTACAACTCACTCCGTCACTGCCATGTGAGGCATGGTATGCTCGTTCGGTTTGTGGCGAGACCTACTAGCCAAAACCCCGACAATTGGCCAATCGGGTACCCCTGCAAAACAAAAGAATAGATTTCAACTGGTGTTTTCTGTAAATCGGCAAAAAGCAATGTTTGGAACAAATCTTTGTGATTTGGTCATGCCTGTGCTTTGGCAAACTGAAGATTGTTGGAAAGACATTTTGGAGAGTAGTTTAAGAGAGTTCCCATTGCACTGCCCAACCTTGAGCTCAGGCACTGTGCGAAGCATCTGCGCGGCTGCTGCAGCAGCGAGGGGTAAAGTTGCCCCCGGCGCCTGATGTTGGGTGCTACCAAAATGTCCAAGGTGGGGGTACAGGCACAGAAGTGTTTGTAAGGGCGGGCTTAAAAGCAAGAAAAGGGCTATGTCCCGGAGGTGCATGTACAAGAAAGATGCACCATGAAATACCATGAATAGGCGATGTCATCAGATCAACTCTTCAGCTGGAAATGCCAAGTCTGTCCGAATAGAAGCAACATCTTTGGTAGTGTTTCTTTTCTTGAATTTCGGGCTTGCTTAATTAAGTAGGCGCCGACTCAATCAGGGAAGGGGAAGTTGGGCCGAAGAAAGCGGTGCCGATTCGTTTCCCCTAGTAGCGATGCTAGCAGCCCCGAGTAGCGTCCTTGCTCCTAGGTGAAGACGTATGCGATGTGGACCTTTCTGCTGAGACCATCAGAGGTCGCTTCAATCTCGACGAGGAGGATCGGTGAAAGGCTTAACTGAGTTCATGTTTTCAAAGCTAAAGAAACGAGATAAGTTTAAAACAAAAGAAAGTAAGGGCATCTTTGACAAGGCGCTCTCTATACCTTTTTAGTATCTCTGTTCTTTACGTTAGACAGCTCTGAAATGGTGTGGACAAGTCTGCCCCAAGAGTGAGCATTGTTTGGTAAAGCTTACCAAACACAATGGTTTGTCTCGTAGTTTGCGCTCGGTTTTTTCTTTGCAAAGAGATTCTGTTCACAGTGTTGCAACTCAGCCAGGATGAGATGGGCGACAACGGTGGTGTTGAGCGGAAGCGGCTGACGAAGCATCGGCCCGTCCGGTGGCAGAACCCCTTCCAATACAACTTTCAGACCGAGGCAAGAAAAGAGTAGGAACAAGGAGCAAGGGCGCTACTAGGGGCTGGCCTTACTACTAGGAACAAGAAGCGACTAGGAGCACACAGCCAAACAGTTAAGGATTGGAACGACCGGAGTAACTACGAAATGTTTCAAAAATGTGAGCCTCAAGGCCCTGATGGACAGCCCTAACGCTTAGGAGACGCGAATGCTTTCTGGTCATTTGTGTTTTTTGCTTGTGCTTTTGTGTTTCGGTCTGCCAGGTGCAAACGTACACCTCAGAGCTGGCTCTTCGTATTTTGTACATGTGCCATGGCTGTTGCCAGTGAGCAAAGTTTGGTCACACTAATTCTGTAGCACCCTTGTGATTCAAAACAAATGTCATGATACAATGGTAGAACATAGTGACACACATGGCAGGAAACTGCGGGAAAGCAGAGATTCTGACCGTGATTGTGCGAGGTTTCATGTGTATCCTCGAGCCTTCAATACCTTTCAAGCTGCCAAAGACGCACAGCCTTCAGACTGGCACGATCGATTAGCTTGGTTCAATTTAATGGCGAGGGTGTTTATCGTGAATGCCATCCGTCCCTGGGCACACAGTTCAACAAGAACGCTACGAGTAACAAGTAACAAGTGCCTCGCTACTAGTAACAAGTGCCTTACTACTAGGAACAATGTTCGCTAGTAGAAACAATATACTAATTCTTGTTACTACTAGCTTCTTGTTACTACTAGTAAGGCACTTGTTACTAGTAGCGATGCACTTGTTCCTAGTAGCTTATTGATTTTAACTAAATTCTAATTTATGTCCACAATCCACAAGATAAAGCAACCTTTGAGATATATGGCTTGGCTATATTTATATACCTTGTTTCCTGGAATGTGACGCGGACCCAAACACCTTGTCGATCTTAGGCAACTTGCGGCTGCACAAGACCCAACACGAGCTCGCCAAATGGTTCGGCAGGGCTGCTCTTGGAGAGAACCTTGAGGTGAGTGTGGAAAGCACCTTTCGCATTTGACTTTGACTTCAGAGTTATGCCACACTTCCATTATAATAGTGACTAGAAGCTGCTTGGAACAGGTGCATCGCTACTAGTAACTGTGAATAAACCACTCCCAGTTGACCCTGCTGCTGTTGCTCACGACGCCATATAGGCACAAGGGTTCTTTGAGTGTGAAAATAGGCCGCGACCTTTCGAGTTTACATTGGTAGCGTTGAGCCGTTACCGTACCCGGTGGGTGCGGTTGGTTGGTTGGGACCTTCGAGGGTGGCTCTGGGGAACTACAAGGTGGGCTTCGCGGTCGCGATGCCTTCGCCCAGCGCTGTTGAGGGCGCTGATGATGGAGAAGAACAAGGTGAAGATCGAGAAGATGAAGTCACATCGCAAAGAACCTCTGAACAGTCGTGGGGGCGAAGGGGCTGGTCAGATGAAGAGTGGAGGCAATGGAACAGCTTCTGCGCTTGGGGTTCTGGACTCACCGGAGGAAATGGTTCAACTCAGGGGAATGGGCAAGGACCATCATCTTCGCACCAACAGCTCCACAGGTTTGTCAAGATGACCCTTGGTGGACCGCAGGTGGTGGAGATCCATGGATGGGGGATGACCGTCGCCATGGAGGCGGTGGACAGGACAAGATTCAGGTTCCGGAGTACTCTGGAGAAGATGATCGTGATGGGTTGAAAGCAAAAGGGTACATCCGGAAGGTTGAAGCCTGGAGGAGAGTCACACGCCTCTCAAGAGGCAAGCAAGCTCTCATGCTGTACAACAGCCTGTCAGGTAGAGCCTGGCGGGATGCGGAGGAATTGGACCTGTCCCTCTTGGACGCGGAGAACGGGGTGGAGATCTTCCTATCCTGGATTAAGGACAAGTACATGGACAGGGAGGTCACGAAGGTTGGCCGCTACATGTCGGACTTCTTCAAGGTTCTGAGAAAATCTGCCAACCAGGACATCCGTGACTTCAACCAGGAGTTTGACAGACAGATTAGTCGACTCAAGGAGGTTGGGCGTACTCTAGACACCTGCCTAGCTTGGTGGTATGTGGACAAGATGAGGTTGGACAATGCCACGGAGCTGAACCTTCTTTCATCGGTAGGCAATCTGTACAACCTCCAGAAGCTTCAGGACGCAGCCATCATCCAGGACAGAATGAACAGACGTCTCTGGGAGAGGCGACAAGACGGTGACAAGAAGACAGAGGACAAAAGAAAAGGGCACCAGGCTCTCATGACTTTGTTGGATGACGAGGATGGGGACGATGATGGACCTGGACTCTCCGACATCGACGACGAGGAGTTCATGGACGATGAGCGCACACCCATGAGGCCTTCGTGGCATTCCGCAACGCCAAGAGCAAATACCGTGCAGCCCTGAGAGAACGTGGCTTCAGTCAGTGCAAGGATGAAAGATTGCAGCAGGCGAAGGCACGGAGCTACTGTTCCGTCTGCCATAAGAAGGGACACTGGCACAAGGATCCCGAGTGTCCTGCTAACAAAGGCAGGCAAGGGGCCGAGACACATACAACCCATGTGATCGAGCCGGTCAAGTTCAAGTATCTTTGGATTGGTCGAAGCCGTTTTGAGAAGCATCTCAAGCCCGCCCTCGAGATTGACCTCGGGCATTGTGATCAAGCACCCTCCTCGGATGTCACCGAATCCGACCTCGCCATGGAAGATGAACAAACCAGAGCCGACCGCGACCCTGGAGGCCTTGGGGATCCCAGTCCGCCCCGAGTGGACTGTGCCCGAGCTGCGTTCGATACTGTCAGAGCAGAGGGAGAAGCCAACCGGATCGGAGCTCAATGGCCTCTCCAGCTTGAAGCTGGACCAGTTGATCCAGAAGTGCAAGGACCTCAACGTCAAGATCCCGGAGAAGCCGACCAAAGGACTCCTGATGAGGTTGATCAGGGACGGGGCGCCTGCCAAGCACACGGAGATAGTGCCATTCGGTCGCTATCGAGGGTACCGATTCTCAGAAGTGCCTATGAGCTATTTGGACTGGGCCATCGAGGAGTGTCACAACAACGAGAGTCACTCCCCGGACCTGGCCAGGCTTGCTCGTTGGGCGAGGGAGAACAAGGACACGGCAGCCAGCGCGAAACCGAGCACAGGGTACAGATGGGGGACGCGCAGCCAAGGAAGCATACATCCACCTCCAAGCCTCGGAGAGCCTACAACGAGCCATCCACGGGAGACCAAGGGTTCAACATGGGGACTTCACCCAGGGCCAGTATGTCTACGTCTACAGGACTATGAAAATGGCTGGAGGGGTGGCTCGCAAGAGACAGAATATGGGAGAATGGATTGGCCCAGGGGTCATAGTGGGACAAGAAGGAAAGAACTTCTGGGTATCCCGCGGAGGAAGGTGTCTCCTATGTGCTCGCGAACATCTCCGACTAGCCGAATCGGAAGAGCTCGGAGGAACACTCCAGGCCAAAGCGGTGAGGTCAGATCTCATACGGCTCATCGAGGGAATGGAAGCCGATGATGAGGAGGTGTTTGCCGACGCCACAGGAGATCCTGAACCTTGCACTCGAAGTCGACGACGTGGATTACACCCCCTCGTTACCATCTGAAGATGAACATATGGAAGGGGAAGCGAGCACTGGAGCCAAAAGACCAGCAGACACCCTAGTGCCTGAGCGGCGCATGCGACAAAAGGGGTACTGTGACATGGTACCTGGACCGGAACGGGTTCCGGTCCCGGAGGATCATGAACTGCTCTGCTACACGGCTTCAGAGAAGAGACCAACCCGGGCCCTTCAGGAGCAGGCAAACCAGGGAGCAAAGCACAAAGAGATCCCGGAGGACGCCTATGAACAACTCACAACGGAGGCACCACCGCAATAACATGCCTCGTCTTCCTCACCGTGCAGATGGGGTGGACACTTTCGGCAGGCGACATCGAGGCAGCCTTTATGAAGGTGGTGTTTGAAGGATCTGCATCACCAAGGCTTTGGTGGGACCAATTGGCCCAAGCACTCCTGGTGGTTTCCATCCACACTGCCCATGGACGTCTGCAGCTTGTTCGACATGAGCTGGACAGCTGCCTCTTCCTACTGGTTGACAAGGACAACCAGTTGTTTGGCATCTTGGCCGCACATGTGAACAACATCCTCATTACTGCACCAACGCCTCTACGCAAAGCACTGGAGCAGGCCCTCTCTGGGGAATTTCCGGTAGACGCTTGGGAGGAGGCTTCGGGTGGGTTGGAGTATTGGGGAATGACCATGAAGCAAGACAACCAGCAGGTCACTTTGAGCCAGGAGAACTTTGTGAACAACTGTCTACAGACCGTGGACATCCCAAAAGGAGCGCAGCTCGAGGACCAGGCGGACGAGGCGACCAAGATGAACAATCAATCGACGGTCGGCGCACTTTCACGCCTGGCATCCCTGACCAGACCAGACATCCAAGTGGGGGCCCCAATGGCCCAGAGAAAACAGAAGTCACCAACATATGATGACATCAAGGCGACCAACCATGTGGTTCGCATGGCACAGAGGGAGAAGGACGAGAAGCTTGCCTACCGCAAGTTAGGAGGTTGGCAGGACTTGGTGGTCATCGTCTACCACGATGCAGCATGGGCCAACGTGACCAACGAGTACGACCATGTGGACTACACCGAGACCAACGACACCGGCATCTATTCACGGCTGGGCTATGTGGTGGTGATCACACACAGGAACACTCTGTTGGGAGAAACAGGGACCGGGATCGTGGCAGCATGGAAGTCACATACATGCCAGAGGGTATGTAGGAGCACCTTTGCCTCGGAAACAATGGCAGCCTTGGATGGATGGAAAGCCGGACTTAAATTTCGAGATTTCCTCAGAGGGTGCTTTCCGGCTGGGTGCCCGGGCGAGTTGCCGCTGCTGTCGATGACGGACTGCAAGAGTCTGTACGACTCGGTACATCGCGCTGGAGGCCCACGTGCACCATCGGAGAAGCGCTTGCTGGCTGACCTGGCGACATTGAGGCAGATGGTACAGCAGGAGTTTGCCGCTTGGAGTCCAAGAGACCGAGTGGCTTTTGGAAGGTCCTTGAAATCGATCCCCACGGGCTGCCAGCTAGCGGATGGTCTTACAAAACTCTTGACCAAAGGAAGCTGGCGGTCCAATTTGAAAGCTCTAAAAGCAGCAGGGTCAACAGTATAGTTTGGGCGCGTGAATAAACCACTCCCAGTTGACCCTGCTGCTGTTGCTCACGACGCCATATAGGCACAAGGGTTCTTTGAGTGTGAAAATAAGCCGCGACCTTTCGAGTTTACAGTAACAAGGGCATCGCTTCTAGTAACAAGTGCCTTACTAGTAGTAACAAGAACGCTACGAACGGGGCTCCTGGCGTCGCTACTAGTAACAAGTGCCACGCTACTAGGAACAAAGGAACTTGGTCTTTGTGGACACTTCAGCTCGAAGAATCTGGCACACAGGAATCTACTAGGAGGGGGGTAGGAAGCTACTAGTAACAAGTGCCTTACTACTAGGAACAATGTTTGCTAGTAGAAACAATATACTAATTCTTGTTACTACTAGTAAGGCACTTGTTCCTAGTAGCTTCTTGTTACTACTAGTAAGGCACTTGTTCCTAGTAGCTTCTTGTTCTCTAGTAAGGCACTTGTTACTACTAGCGTGGCACTTGTTTCTAATAGCTTCTTGTTACTACTAGTAAGGCACTTGTTACTAGTAGCGATGCACTTGTTCCTAGTAGCTTCTGCAGCTCGAAGAATCTGGCTTTCCAGGACACCCGCCGTGAGTTGCTTCGCGTCTTAAACTCCGCAGTGCACGTCATGGACTCCGCGGAGCCACCCGGAGAAACAAAGCGGGTGTGCACCGAGACGGAGAAGATGTGTTTCATTCGAGTCGCAACTTCTTGTTTCGTTTTAAGATGTCTTTGGGTGCTCCTTTTTCACAGACAACGAAGACACTTATGCCGTTGAGAAAAGTTTTGCGTTTCAACAGTTCCTTCATTTGACACTGATATGTTGTGTGTTCCAAGCCGACACAGACAAACCATTGTCAATCCAGGTTCATCTACAACACCAGTGAGTGTGATGAGAACACCTTTGCGTTTGTCTTTCCCTCGGGCAGCAATGGTGTTCCGGACTTGGTGGACACCTTCCGGAAGAATCAGAAAGGACAATACGTGGTCTACGCTGCTTGGAATGACAGACCGTCCTGGACAGACCCGTGTGTTGCGTTGAAGAGTCCGAGAACACTTGGAGCTGAGGTTTGCCCGTTGACCGTCTATGCTGAAAAGCTGGGATTGTTGCCAGATGCCGTGCAAACCATGGAATCTCAGCCAGCTTCATTCGGAACACGTTTGGTTTATAGTTTATAGGGTACTAAAGAGATCAAAAAGAAAATGAGAAAGAATGTAAAGGCCTCTTTAAGAATGGGGTCCTTACTAAAGGGGCCCAAAGGCTTTGGCTTCTATCTACTTCGTTTGCTTCCTGTGCTTTCGTTCTCGGCTAGAGGTCCACGAGTCGACACACCATGAGTTCGCGTACTCCGACGACGTTTACATGTGTGCGCGCTCTCACTACCTGTGGCTGAGCGTGGATGGCTTGATCAACTTGAACGGCCACGTGGCAAATCATGCGAGGAACACAAGTAATGCCCTTTGCTACTAGTGGCTTCTAGCCTTCTAGCTACTAGTAAGGCACCTTGCTACTAGTAGCATCCTTGCTACTAGTGCCCTTGTTCCTACTAGCGATGCCCTTACTTCATCGAACCGTTTGGAGTAGAGTTGACTTTCTCAGGCTCCGCCTGCAGCGGGTCGTTGAAGCCTCGTTTCAGTGTGGGAGGCCTCAGCTGCAACGTGCCAGGCAGAGAGATCCTCCGACTTTCCAATTGGACCAGGCACACCGAAGACCTCACTGTCAAAAGACTTTCAGAATGATGCACTTCAACCACCTCTCTCTCTTCAATGAAGCAGTGACATAATGAAAGACCGGTATCTAGGTCAAGGCGCTCTCGAAATCCGGAGGACAGCTTGTGCCTGTGTGCGGAAGGTTGATTCTCGACCCCAGTCCCACAGGAAACAGGGCACGTGAAGCACGCAAGGCTCCAGTTGTGGTGCGGTGTGCATTTTCGGATGATAGAAATCGCCTCGTCGTTGCGCCAGTGAGCCAGGCCTAGAAAATTAGTGTTTTCTGGAGGCTGCTGCCTCCATCCCCGTAGCACTACAACTGCAACAAGCCCTGTATCTTTGGGCTTGGACTGCAATTCAGAATTCCATCCAAAAATTCGGATCCCTTTAGGGACTCTTACATGATTACACCCGAAAGAATGTGTGATAAAACTTGGAAGGGGCTAGGTCCAGCTAGGTTGTGAGAGTTGCAGGCAGCCCTTTGCGGTGGGCATGTACAAGCACTCCGAGTGCCCAGCCAACATGGCCAATTTAAAGACGGTCGAAGACTGCCGTCAAGCTGCGTTGATGTTGGGGGTGGATTTCATCAAGGACTGCACACAGCTTTTTTTGCTTGCATTGCTTCGTGTGAAGCTTTGGGACATTGCACAGACCGCACAGCCACGCTTTCCCCAAGCTTTCCAGGAGGAATCTACCGAAGATTTTCCGAATGGTTGCTACCACATCGACGTTGGGCCCTTCCAAGGTGGACAATTCATGGTCAGCTTCTTGTTACTACTAGGTAAGTCCAGGAGCCCCTGGTAGCCCCTATAACGAGTCGACATGGCAGTTCAACTTTGGAATTCTGACCATCGCAGGTGTCTATTTCAACACCGGCCCCGGAAGTCCTTCGGAGTCGGCGAAAATGCTGTGCGCCACACTCCCCACGAAGGTCGCCTCAAACGGTACCTGCCCTGACAAATACGCGATCCGTCGCCCAGGGCACGGACACTTGGATCGATTTCAGAATGTGCATGTCTTAAGGAAAGCAGAAAGAGGAATAAAGAAGAGAATCATCGCCACTAGGGTGGAGGCCATCGCTAGTAGGTTGGAGGCCATTGCTATTAGAAACAAAGAAACAGAAAAGGAAGAAAGGTCTGAAAAGCTGAAGAAGTGTTGCTGCGCACCCTGCCCGCTCTTCAGGTTGCGAACTGGCCATGCCGTTCGAAATCTTGAAGCCCAATGCCACGAAGTGTCCAGACCAAATGGTTCACGTGGTGAAGGTCTCCCAGTGCAACTTGGTCAGATCTTGTTGAAATCTCAAACCAAAGTCCTAATCTGCGTGGTTTTCCCTTTTTCATCATCCTCCATGAGAGAACACTTCTTTGTTCTGTAGCTCACTGCTTCAGTACGTACTGCCACTGCCCTGAACTGCAGGCCTGGAAGCCGGCGACATCTTCGAGTTGAATTATGGTGGGCATATCGCAAGCAAGGAGAAGCCCTATGGATGTTTCAAAGATTTGGATACGCAAAGGATGACTTTCAACATTCTCTATGGCACTCCTCATCCGAAAGCATCTTTGGTGTGTCGTCAGCCTTTCTCCTTCGATGCCTCTCGGATGGTTCAGAGGTTTGATGCGACTTGGTGCACTTGGCACCTGCCAAGAGCCCACATCTTCTAACCACTTCTTGAAGAACCCTTTAAAGCTAGGAAAGGGCAAGTTTAGGTCCATACCGCGTGGTTTGTCTCCATGGAAACAATTCTATGGATTTTTGTAGCATGCCTTTTTTTATCTGCCTTGGAACACTGCACTGAGGTCTTAGATCATCGGCTCATGTACTCCATGACGGTTCTTCGCTTTGCCCAAGATGGAGACGCCGCCCTCTTTTCAATCGCTGACACGACCTTCTCCCCGAGTGACTGTGAGATGGCCTATGGGAAGTCCAACTGCAAGGCCGGACAAATGCTGTTCTGGAAAGCTTTCATGGCCAAAGGACACAAAGGGTGGCTAAGAATACGCTTTCAGTGCTTATCTTTTCTCTTCCCAGGCTTTGGCCAAACAAGATCCTGCCAAAGCCCTTCTGAATGCAGATAGCTTTGGCTACTATGTGATTGATGCTGGAGCACCCTCACTGAGCTGAGTCATGTATCACTTGCTGCAAACTTTCGATGCAAACTTTCAACCAAACCATTTGCCCTCCGCACGAGTGACTTGGCTCAGAAAGCTGATCGAGGGAGATCCGAGTTCGTTTAGGAAGTCGCGCGACCATGCCGTGACCAGAAGAGCACTGCACTAGGTCATCCCCTTCTTTCCTTGGAACAGCTGGGAAAAAGGTGCAGCTCAGCGCGCGGTTGTTTCTCTGCTTTGGGCGAGCAATGTGTGCGTCAGGCTTTGGTGGACTTTGCAGACAAGAAATCTGGGCGAACGGCTTTGCACTGGGCCTCCAGTGCCTTGGAGTACGAGCAGTTCATTGGAGTAGCGTCCTTGCTCTTTTTTTTTCTTGCTTGCCTTAGACTGTCGTCCGCGACCAGGCATCTAATTATGAATTCATGCAGTAGGAGCGTGGAAGTCAGGTCCTCGCTCGGCCAGAAAATTGAAATCTCTGGTCAGCTCGCGAATGGTTTCGAGGAAGACAGCCGGAATTTCAGCGTCCTCCTCCTGTGGACCATTCGTCTGGCCTGCTTCAACTATACAGCATAGAGCCTTGCACAGGCCAGGCGGATATTCCTTAAGGGCTGCAGTTTTCCAACTGCCGTCCTCACCGCGACCGAAGGCGCAAGTCTTTGGGAGAGGTGTTGTCTGCAGGGATTTGAGAAGCCCAGCATTATCGACAGCACCGTTGATAATGAAAAGAGTAGTTGGCTTAGGAGTAGCACCTCCAAAATGGCCCTGCAATATCTCTACCAAGTCACACTGTGGAAAACGCAGAAGGTAGCGAATGATCTCAAGTCGCCATATGCTTGGACGGTTGACATCTAGGCTCAAATCGCTTGGGTGTTCAAGGACAGAAGTGGCACCAGCGAGAATCGTGATCCACATGAGCCTGATCGTGATGCCAAGCAGCAGGCTCCCAATCGCCACCTGTTGGTGCTCTTTCAATGTGAGGTCGAAATTCCCCCACGGGGATCCCCGTCGGCGGACCGGTCTGGGGCCTCCAGGGAGCACATTGTAGCGTGCGATGGACCATGTCTCGCACGGCGGGCCAGCGATCCACGCCACGAGGTAGCCTGCACGGAGCGCTTCGGCAAAGAGATTAAAGGTCTCCTCACGGCTTAAGTCGCCCCACCTGGCGTCAAAAATAATATCGATTGAAACAGCCATGAAACTTCTCTGTTCCAGGTGTTCCTGTACGTCTAAGTTGCGCCTAGCCCCTGAGAATAGGTGAGCCACCATTCGGGGCCTGTAGCGGACTCTCTCTGGATGCTCGTACCGAAGCTCTCTCATGTCCTGCGACTGCTTCCAGAAGAAAGCCATTGCCCTATCATGCTCATGTTGGTCAGCGTATCTGCCTTCAAGAAACCACTCTCCGCAGGCACTGATCTTGAACAGCTGGAATGCCGACATCATGGTTAGGGGCGCCTCCTCGTGGAGACCGAGCCAGTTTTGGCTCCAGTCGTCGAAGCACTGCAATATCTCCTCATGGTAGAGAAAGGTGACCTTAGTTGCCAGTCGGAGGGCTTCTAGGATGTCATCCGATTGCTCCAGCCCTTGAACAGCTGTTCCCCACGAACGGTGTAGCGCTATCTTCTGTTCAGCAAGCACAGTACGCGCCCCGTAGAGCTCTTCCCAGACTGGTCTAGGTCCCTCAGCTTGCATATATGGATCAGCTAATTCAGACCGTCCCTTGTTCGCTTGCTTGCTGTTGACACCCGGCTCTCTCTCGACCTGCTGCCCGCGCCCTTCGTAAAGTCGGAAACACGCGGTCTGCCTGTTCACGTGGTTGAGCAAGTCAACGTGGCAAGAAAACACCTTGAGGCATGCTTCACAGACTTCACCAGTAACGAAATCGCGCGCCCTGGCTGCCCTATTGTGTCTCTTGAACGAATGTACAGCACAGGCTGATGCACTGATAAAAGTCCTTTCACATTGCAGGCAGTAATGAGAAGCTTTAGAAACAGGGGTTGTGGAACAGCCCAATCCAGCCTCTAGTATGTCATGGAAAATCTTGGCATGCCACTCCTCCCAGGCAAAACGTCTTTGAAAATAAGCTTTGCTTCGGGCCGAAGCTCTCTTCAGCAGGGCCTTCCATTTAGAGGCCGGCTGTTCCATGAAGCTTTTCCATGCCTGCCAGTCAAGCTTTGGTGATGGCACATCAGCTTCGGGACAAAACTGCTGAAGCCATGCTATATCTTCCTCAACTCGCTGCCACCATATCTGCTCACTTCGTATCAAAGCCCAGACATGTAGCTGGCCGTTTCTCATCAAATGGTTGACATACCGTAGACGTGCGACAGACAGTAGAGTGTCTGGGCTATGTAGCCCCGTTTCGTGGAGAACACGTTCGTTTGACCAAGGGATGGCGTCTTGTCCGAAATGCATGATGGCAAAACGTTTGAAAAGTTTCGAAAACCCTGTTTCCAGTTGTCGATCCTGCCTTTTCGTGGGGGATTGCCACAAAGCCATGTTGAAGGACATTGTTGAGAAAACTAACGAGTCGAAAAATTGTCTCTTTTTGTCTAGAGACAGCTGTCGGTTTCGAAAAATTTGACTTCGGTAGCGCGTCATCACTTCATGGGCTGCAGCAAACTTTGTAGACACATCCTTTCGGATGCCCTGCTTTTGTTCAACCCATGTCCCCAGATGCTTATAGCTTCCAGTAAGTCGCAGCTTATCCAGGACAAGTCTCGAGGATGTTTGAATTTCATGCCCCTGGTGAGACAATTGTCTCCTGGCTTCCAGAGAGCGTTTACCTCTGCAAGTAAGCATCAATTCTGTCTTGCCTTTTGCAAGATTGGGTGTTAATCCCGCAAGCGTTAGTCGGTCAAAAATAGTTCCAGCGATCCGTTTAGCTCTGTAAATCACATCTTCAACAGAATCTGCGGCAAAAGAAACCGCAAGATCGTCCGCCCAAATAGGCGCCAAAACGCCCAAGCTCACAACCTCTTCGGTGACACTATACGGGTGGACAAATACACTTGCCTGTATGGCAATGTCAGGGAATTCTTGTTCCAAGGCAGCAAAGACTGGGGCCAAAACCCGATGCAGGGCGTACCCAAATGCCATATCAGCAAAAGTATCACCCGGTCTCGATCCTTGACGCGTGCGCGTCAAGACATCATGGTCTCGGATCTGGAACCACGTGGCCTCATAAAATGCTCGAAAAAGCTCTTTGACGTAAGGTGACACCTCAGAGGCCTCAATTGCTGGCTCTGGTTCTATCAAAGCAAGGAAATCACCATATTCATGCTCTGGCAATCCCATCTCTGCAAAGATCGTCTCAAAAGCTCGGTCATCAACTTGAGAGGAGATCACATGTCTTCTGAGCCACCGGTAAAACGCATTGCTTACATCGACGAAAAGGATTCCTGAGCTGCGGCCTTTGATTGCAGCTGTGTGGTGGAACAGACGCACAGCATGCGCCGCCTGGGTAATTGAGAATCCTGGTATACCCCCCAATTGTATAGGAAGGCGTCGTTGAGCAAAGTCAGCTATGAGCTCTTTGCGGTAGACCGCATGTAATGCTTTGCTTGCAGGCGAGCTGACAAAAGACTCCTATAGCTGCTACAACATGCCGGGTTTCCTCTCTTGAAAGCAGGGACAAGCGTGCCCCCCTTAAAGACGCATGGCTCTCTAAGCATCATCACCTCTTTTAGGAAAAGAGGGTAGTACAACCTGGCCATTAGAGACGGTGCCCTATTTAAGACATCTCCAGGTACCCCGTCTACAAAGTAAGCTTTGGCCTTTTTGGTCGCACGAAATTGGCGCTCGATCTGCAGGATAGTGGGCAAATCATCCCATTGCGGCAATGGTCGCCCCTTTTTTCCTAGCTCATCACAGATCTGCATCAACCCCTCTGGCGTGGTAGCAACCCCGTCCTCCTGCGCCGCAAAGTATGTTCTCCATTTTTCTCGTATCCGGTTCAGATCCAGAATGGGTGTACCATCGTCCTCTGCTAGCATCGGCAGCGGCTGTATGGGCCCAGGCTTTTTTGCACTTTTCACTCCTGCACTTCGCAGCGCCTGGAAGAAATCAGCCTGGCTCATAGTTGGCATCTGCTTGGCCAGATTCTCAAGGAAAAGGGTACGATCGCATCGCAGTTGTTTTTTGAGGCGCTTAGCTTCAGTGGAGCTTAAAAGCTTCAGCTTCCACAAGGAAACAAAGCATTTGCAAGTCTTCGCAAGGAGCTTACTGACGTCAAGCGGCTCCATCCGTTTCCAACTGTCCCATGCAGCTTGCTGGGTGGAGTGGTGGAGGGAGTTCCTTGCAGTCTGGATTTGCTGCCTTATCCTCATCCGCGATGCTCGAATCGCCCATGCCTCTTGGGATATATAGCCTTTCCTTGGATCATTCACTTTAGGCGGAAAGGCTTTGTGCAGCCGTTCCTGAATTTGCGCAGAAAGATTCGTCGCATGGGTCTCAATATCTTCTGACCATGCACGTTGTGGGAAATCAGCAAAAACCTGCTCCAGATCTAGCGGGGTTGCGGACTGCAGTGCACGTCGATCAAAAGACACTCTTGACTGTTGGGTGATTTGCTTTATCCTCTGAACCTTTAGCTCTAAGACCAGAGGTCTATGGTCAGGAACACGTCCTCCTATGTCGAGCGTCTCCAGAGCATATGACCTCAGCAGCGCAGGCACGGGGTGCTGTGGGATCATGATATAGTCACAGCGGGCTGTCGCCCCGTTGGACGAACTTTGCCATGTCCACGTGGACCCCTCATGTACCCCTACCATGGTACTTGGCAGCTGGCAATCCAAATGTAGCAACATCCTACGAAAACACTCTCCGGCATAATTAGTGGCTGACTCTAGTCCCTCAGCCCCAATGCACCCTGGCAACTCATCACAGAAGTGGGCGTTTGCATCGATTCCCATGATAAGATATGTCGAGCCAACCAGGCGATCTAACTGCTTTTGGAGTGAATCCCAGAATGATTGGATCGTCTCCTTCGGCGCCCCAGAGTGCGGAGAATGGGCATTGACTAAAAGCAAAGGAAAACCATGCAGAGCCACTTTAAGGATGAGGAGTTGTGGTTCTGCAATGACCACCTGTATGGCCTTGGCATCAAAAATCAACCGGCTGTTGTTCACATGTCTTCGCAAGAGCCATATCTCTACTCCTCCGACTCCCTGCTGCGCTGCCGCAGTGATCCGGACATGCGTTTGCGACTGGATCATGTTGGACTGACGTGTTCTCGTTTCCTGCAGAAAAAGAATATCGAAGCCATGCCACTGCGCTTGTTCGCGCAGAAAGCCAGGGACAATGTCACCCCGTTTGGGGTCCAATGTATTGACATTGAAGGTGCAAACTCTCAATGTCATAATCTTCGACACTGCATGCGCTTTCGGTGTTGCAAGAAGCGAAAGGGGCAAGCGTCCCGCAACTCCTGTCTTCATCTCAACATCCGGGACTGACAAGGACCCTTTGTGCCAAGAGGGCAGGCTATCCCCAGCTGAGTTAAGTGCTAACCACAGAAACTCAATGGCGTACCTCCGGCCCGACGTGAACGGAGTGTAGTCGGGTCTGGCAACCTGATTTTCATGCTGTCCATGGTATGCCCACTTGGCAATCGCATCAGCAAGCTCATTGCCCAAGACTCCGCTGTGGCCTTTGACATGGCGCCAGGTAACCATGTCGTGCCCCAAAAGAACTTCAACTGCCTTTGCAAGGCTTCGTGCCACTCTACCGATTCGATCTTCTTCTGGCTGGCTATATATTCCAGCAGCAGAAAGCCCGACGGACTGCGCATCAAAAAGGAAAAAGTGTGGTACCTCGAGCCCCTGAGCTAAGACCCATTCGCAAGCTCGCACAATAGCAGTGGCTTCCGCACTTCTTGCATCACTAATGTGTGCCCCAGCCCACGCTGATGCCATAGGATCAATCTCAACTAATCCAAAATCCAGATCTATAAGATGGCAATGTTCACGGGAATGGCTTATGGCAACAAACGACCATGATGCGAGTAATGCTTCATCAGGTGAATTCGAGCCATCAGTATAAATCTGGAGCTCTGTGATCTCGTTCGGATCCTGCAGTATGATATCGTGCAGTTGTGCCTGCATTCCGCTGGGGAAATATTTCGATACCTCTTTCCACGAAATGCATGGTCTGGTACGTTTCACCATCACAGCATCAAACCAGGATGTGAAATCTGGCACATTGAGATCGCATCCCAACCATCTTACACTTCGCCTTGTGTGCTGTTTCGGCAGTTCCGGTCTAGGGAGTATTGTATCCAGCGGCAGGGCCTGCCTCGGATAGTCAATTACCACGTAGCAGTCTTCAGTCGTGACCAAATCATCCATTTTGTCAAGATCTTCATTTTGCCAGACAGTCAGGATCTTCGGGTTACCAGGAGGTCTCAGCCCATCAGTGGGCCGCTTTGTTTCCCAGTTCTCACAAAGTCTCCAGCCATCCTCATTTGCAACTGCAGGAAAAAACTGAAGGAATGAAGTTCCATCTTCTTGCTCAAGAGGCAGCGAACAACTGTCATCTTGCAGAATAGCAACTCGTATATCAATCTTCATCCCCGGAAACGGACGCCAAGCTACTATCCTGGGTAACTCTTGCGTGTAATGGCTGACTCGGCAGTCATAGCGGGCATGCTGGCAGACTTCTTCCAGGCGATATAGCTGCAGAAGAATCTCTGTGGTGATTCTCTGCGGCAAACGCCGAGCCGACATCTCAGGCGGTCGATCTCCTTCTTGAACCCAGAGACTCACGAAGACCGGGACTTCTGTGTCATCAGGGTACTCATCGATCAGGAGATATAGGTCATCCTCACCCTGCTGCTCAAAAATTTCCGGCAATGGCCGGACCGGAATCACAACTGCTGGTACATGAAAGGGTATAGCTGTCCGAAGGAAATCTCGAAGTACTGTCGCGAAATCATAGCGTTCGAGAACAAAATACTCATCAACAGCTAGGCCCCAATGGACCACCCTATCATCGTACGTAGAGTATAAGACAAAATCCGGCCACCTATCCTGAGCTGCAAGAAAGGCAACAGCTTCTCCATAGAAAGAATCAAAAAGGACAAAAGCTGTCGTCCTCCTGGTCTGCTCAACTTTTCGGCGCCATTCCAAGAATCTGTTTCGTTCTTGCTGCAGGGTCTCAAATTGCTCAAGAAACATCACTGGCCTCTGCAGCCATACATCAGAACAAATCCGAACCTGAATTTGAAACATTATAGATACTTCAGTATCTGTCATCTCACTCACCCTAGGGTAGTCTATATCCCCGATCTCAGGTGAGGGGTGATCATTGGTGCGAGCATCAGCATACCACTCCTGAACCCTAGGGTAGTCTATATCCCGGATCTCAGGCAGGAGGGTGGATGCTTGCCATTGCTGCATGAGACTGGCGTCGTCGACATCTGCAGAATCTTCGTGACTTTGCTCATTAGCCACATCAACAGGCTCCGGGTAGGGAACTACTCCGTCTCGATTCGCACTCACACGGAAACGTCTTGTCCATCGCCCAGTCGTCAGCAATCCTTGATGGTCACGATGTTCATTTGTAGGGTAAACGTCATCCACGTCCAGGTCACTGCTGTCTTGGCCCTCATCAAACGGACTCACCCCATTGTTTCCAGAAAATTCAGAGGTCCAGGTAACTATGTCTTGGTCACTCCCCGGGCTTCCACAACTGGTAGAAGATGAAATTTCTGCCCCTCGTGTCCACTCGTATAACTTGACAAAAGCTCCAGGTGCTATCGGGATGTCCTGCCAATGCTCATATCTCCTTCTCTCCCAATACAGGTAACATTCAGAATCTCTATCGCAGTCGTTCTGAGGGACTGCAAAAGTGAACAAGAAAGAAACACTAGTGGGAGGAAAAGATCGAGGCAGAACGATCGAAAGCAGATTCATTCTTCCATCTTCAATGGTCTGGCATAATATCGGGCATCCTTCAACGCTATCGTTGTCGATTATAACATGGGGCCTTGGCAGTACCAGAAAAACTGGGGCTGGATCAACAAGTGTAACTCTGCTGTTTTCATCCATCCCGCGCTGGGTCCATAAATGTTGACATTGTTGAACCGCCTCACTACTAAGTTTGACCGGACATCGGTCGGGGTACAGCTGCGCAAAACCTGCCTCCCGATCATGCACCCAGAAGGTCACCTCGAGTTCCCGGCTGGCGAACTGCCTAAGATATATGTGCAACAAGGACCTGGGTGCTCTTTCCTTATGCATGACTTGCATGAATGCGGCAGCATCAGTGTCTTTGCTGGAAGGAGCGTAAGGGCTTCCTCTCTCACGGCACTCATCAATACGAAATTCAAGGACAAAATGCGACCCATGGTTCTGGTCTACAACATCTTGCATCCCCCATTCAACGTCGCCCTCCTCAGTTCGGGCCATGAGGACACATCGATTGACTGTCCTGTCACAGATCGATTCCAGGCCTAGTCGGCGAGTCAGGTCGCGAAAAGTCTCATCTTTCTTGTAAAGTGTTGCAACTCTTTTCGGCAGTCGTGCGTACAAAATGTCTATCAAATATATCCTTACTCTTGCATGCAGCTGCGGCTGTGTCAATATTATCAGGTCAAGCGGAAAGATCCTCAGGGATAGCGGTGCCATCACCGGGTCGACTGACATGATCCAGAAGGGCTGAGCCTCCTCGATGTCAGCAAGCTCCCTCAACAACGACTGGGTCATAGAGCGACCAATTTGGAGCGGGATGATCCTCGCATAAGCAGCAACTTCATGCGCTACTATCCAGGCATAGACTGTGAAAACCCGCGTGCCCGGTAGTTCAAAATGTTCTGCTAGGAATTGCCGCACCAAATCCTCATCATTTTCAGCATCCTGCTTAATCTGATAAAGTTCCCGCAGTCGCCCATCTGGAAAAAGGTGCTCAAACCGATAAAGCCTTCGCGCAGCTTCCTGGAACTCCAACTCATCAGACTCCATTTCAGCCATCCAAGGTAGCTGCATGAAGGATTGCTGATCATCAAAATCTCTTCTCGCGATCAACAGGGTCTGATGCTCTCTAAAAGGCTCCTGTACTGGCAAAGGTAGTCCACAGGACTCATCAAGAGCTTCTGCAAAGAGCCTTATCAAGGCTCCTGCTGGGAGGCCTATTCGTTCATGTCCCACAAATGTACGCTTGATGTCTCCATAACTAAATGATGCTACTCCCTGCATCGGATGGTTGCAGACGTGCTCAAACCCAAGGAGCGCACACAGTGTATTAGGCGTACATCCGGGCGGGCAGTGAACAGCAACATGCTCCATGATTCCAGATAGCTCCAGCTGTATCACCAGAGGTAAGGAATCTTCTGCAGCTGTCTCATCGGTCAAGGCAACAACAACGACATCGTGTTCGTTTCGGCCGTTTCCTGCAATCTCAGTCATAGTTGGCTGTGGGAAGACAAATACAAAATGCACAGCAAGGACACCTTCGTCTTCAAAAGGCGAGATCAACTGAGTGGCCCACAGACCTGTCCTCCTCATCCAGATCGTGAATGGCTCACCTTGCAGCTGCCCATACCGAAGGAAGCTCCAGCCCATAATCTTTTTCTCCCAGATGCCATTTTCTCTAGATCTGAAGTGCTCGTACACAACATCAACTCCCAATTCTTGCCAAGCCTGCGTCAACTCCCTACGTGTGAGACGTAGCGTTTTAATGTATGGCAGGCCCCGTTCACACGCTACTGCAAAAGGCACAAAAGATGCCGTCGCAACTGTTCGCTGCATAAAGCAAGTAGCATCATCATTGTCGCCTGTCTGTCCCATCAAACTGGAGCTTTGGCCAGAATAAAGAGGAGTTGCAGTGTTTTCTCCTGACATGGCCTCAAAAGGTCCAGGCCACTGTCCGCTCATCTGCACATGGTGTGTGTCTGAACCTAGACTTGATGCATCACTTGAAGCCGAAGACGCAGTATATAGTCCCTCCGATGTGCCAACACTGGTCCCATCAGGGTCAGCAATCGGCACAAAAACCTGTTGGTGCGGAGGTATCCTTTCCAGGAAAGTGATGGCGATTCCAGAATACAATGGCACAATTTGCTCCCAGTTGTATACTCTTCGTCCAATGATTATGCTACATTCAGACACCCAGACGCATTGGACATGCGGCAGTCGTGCAGCAAAAAGCTCATGGACAAAAGGAAATCGGGGAACCATGTACATAAATGTGCCTTGCCAGTTCTCTGACAGTATGTCCACAGTAGCTAGGACCCCTATCCAGCTTTCAGGGCAAACAGTGAGCAGAAGAAAAGTTACTTCATGCTCCACAGGGCGAACTGGAACAAGTTGTGCTTGTGGCCTGACCTGGAAATCTCGCCATTGGCCGACGATCTGCGGCCGGACTTGTCGGTTCAAAGCAATCTCGTGCCTTCTATATGTAGAAGACCACATCTCTCTTCGGTCCCACGTGTGTAGCCAGACAGTAACAACCGTCCGAGCCACTCCAAGGCTCTCCAGTACAAAATCCAGAGCCGGATCAAGCACATATGGGGTCACAGAATTCTGCATCAAACTATTCAAATCCTCCATGGTGGGCTCGTGATCTTGCTCGGTCCATGTTCGGACATGCAGATGGCAAAACTCACCACTAACCTTTGGCAAAGTCTTTTCGCGAAATGAAACAAAATGCTCTCTATGCCTAATCACATCGGTCCTTAGGAGCGATCGAATTGGGTCGAGCCTCGAGAGCATACATGAATGATACGACAAGGTCGCATCCGATGAGGACTCTCCTACCTGTTTCACAATCAAAACAGGCCAGTCCCATGGTCTAGAAAACTTGTAGACTAGGTAATGCAACTGGTCATGATCAAAATCATACTCGGTAGGTTGCGGCCTCACAATGACATACTCACAAAAGGCATCGTCACATTGGTCCTTCCATAGCTCTGTGAAAAGCGGTTGCAATTCAACTAGATCAGTACGTGGAAGGAAAGTATGTCTTGGCGCCATTGAACATGATGATCGTCCGGCAAACCAGACCTGCACTTTCTGACACCCTGGCCATCTTTGAGAATGTTCATTGCAAGCGGGGCAGGAGGGCAGCCGCGCTTGAACCGATCTTTGGACAAAGCTAATCTCCTGCTCTTGGAAATCGACGATACAATTTCGGGAGGCCCCACAAACAGGCATCTGAGTATTTGTTACGTCAAGAGCCCCAAAAAGTGGGAAAAATTCATGCACAGCACAGAGCTCGTACTGGTTGTCGAGTCGTGCACGGAGGCAAAAAGGGGGCTCCACCTGCCCATCTGGCAGCTCGGAAAAGGGACATGTTTGCCTTTTTCCGCAAAACAGGGAGAAATCCTTCCAGCTCCGGGGACTTGAGGACCGATCATCAACGGTCGCATACGAAGTCAGCTCGTCAAGTCTACCTGGCTGCTTCTTCCCTTTACTGGCCTCAGAGAGGCCCGATTCTAGCTTTTGTCCATGCGAATGCTCTATGATGGAGATGCCCTCAGCTCCTCCAAGGAGTAGGAGGAAAAAGGCTACAGTCCATCTCCGTTTCTTACAGGGTCTCTCATGGCTAGGTTGTCTGGAGCCCCCAACAAAACTGCTGCGTCCTGGCAAAGGTCTTGGAAAAGCTCGTTCCTCGCGAAACCTCCCAACGATGCCAAGTAAAGCACAGCATAAAGCGAAAAGATTCACATAGAAAGTGCCTAGTAAGATTTGGACTCCACCGAAGCTGCGAAACCCCTGCTCATCATCACCAGCCAGCTCCAGGATAAAACCATTGCAAAGGACAGTCAAAACCTGCCAAAGAATGAATCCCGCATATCCAGAAGCATGAGGCCAGATATATAGGCACTTCCTGACTCGTCGTGAGGCCATCAAATTGTGCACTACATCCGGAAATGCACAAGAGGCCCGATTGGCAAAGAATATCCAACATAGGATGAAAGGCTTATACCCCAACTCTGCAGCACATAGGGGAAAATATCAGCATTCCACTCACGTGGGAGCCAACAAGCAGCAGAAACAAGGCTTGCTTTCCATTCCTCATAAATTTTGAAGCATCCCTCCGCACCATATCCATAGAGTTCAGCTCGGTAACATCCAAAAGCCGCAGTCTCATCAAAGGCCGTCCACTGTACGAAATAGCACAGGCCAGCTGATAAGAGCAACGAAAGCAAGGTGTAGGCTTCAAATGGCCATACACCGGGGCTTACCACACAACCAGAAAATCCGATATTGGGTAAGACACTAGAAAAAGAAACCTCCAAACTTAGTGTACCAAGGAGCGAAAAGCAGCCTTCAAACATGGCGCTATACATGCCTCCTCTGGTTGAAGACACTAGGACATCAAGTCCATGTTGACTCTCGAACCACCATCCGGGGTCTTGGCGTTCTCCTTTTCTGACCGGGTTGGAGTAGTGTACGGCCCCATCTTGTCCTTCCCGTTGAAGCGCCGGAAAGGGCGACAAGGATGCTCCAGCGCAATAGGAAGGTCTGACCCTGCTTCCTTTAGGCTTGTACCATTGAGGCAAGGTGCAAATGTTCCACCTTCTGCTTTGCCTTCTTCCAGTGGCATATTCGCCATCCGAGGCACAGGAGCTGCAATTTCCTGCTTTGGCTGCAGCTTCTGTATCAGCGCAAGAGCCGACTCCCATGTCACATAGTTCGCAGGATTTGTGGTGATCGCCTGCAATACTCTCTGCTGGTCTCTCTCCGTGAGCACAGACATTTCCTCTTCCAAGTCCTCGTACTTGTATTGAAGCTCGGCTTGTGGTTCTAGATGCCTGGATCTTTTGGAAGGAGTTCGAGACCGTCCTCTCTTCCTCTCTGGGCTGTAGCTCTTGGACTCCTCCTTGATCTGCGTCCCAATTGTCTTGGGTATCTTGACTTCTTGCTTTGGAGATGAGTTGGGAATGTCTCCTACAAGGGATGACCCCTGTATCGCACCAATGAGCTGTGACATTTGCGCCTGCATCGCATCGAACATCTGCGCATTGCGCACCTCCAGCTGAGTGGTGTACTCCGCATACTCTTGGAAACGACTTTTGATTTGTCTCAACTCCTGTTTGAGCTTGTTGGTCTCTTGACGTTGCTCTTCCCCATCGGAATCGATCACCAACATCTCGGGGTCCGACTCTCCATCTTTCGTTTTCTCGAGCCGTTTCAATTCCTCCTGCAGCTCTGCCATCGCACCAGAATAGCGCTTTTCTTCCTTTCGCACTCCTTCGGAGATTGAGTCTTTCCAAGACCGGAAGTCCACCTCTTTCTGTGCCATGTCTTCCTTCACTTTGCAAAGCCTGTTGAGGGCCTTTCTCTCGGCATTCAACTCCTTCTGCTTGGCCTTCAGCTGCTCTCGAGGGTCTTCTTTGACTAAGTCGATCACCTCCTTCGGGACGTCTTTCACCGTATCTTTCTGCATCAAATTTCGCATAGTTTCTTTGAGCTTTTGGTTCTCCTCCTTCAGCTGTGCTTCCTGCGACCCAGCATACCATCCATGCGAGGATGAACCACTTTCTCCTTCGAACTCGATGCGGCGACCATCGTACCCGACCATGAACACCTTGCCATCCTTTGTGTTCTTGGTGTCTTTCTTTCGGCCCTTCGGAACACTCCATTGGGACTGATCCCAAAACCAATCCTTTCCCTTTTTCCATGGCATCCTAATTGTGTATCGTCGCGAGAAACTATAGGTCGGTGCAGAATGATGGTTTTGCAGCAGATGCACCGCTTTTCGAACTCGCAGAAGCTGCTGGTGGGTCCACACCTTCTTCCAGCGCAGGGAATGGATGGTGTTCCGAGCTCGGCTTCTTCTCTTCCTCGCCCTTCTGTGCCAACCAGGGGAACCAGGTATGGCTGCGACAGCGAGTGAAAGAAAAACGTGCAATGCACGATTGGGGCACTAACTCTTCCACTAGGTGGCTATGTTTGAGCCCTGCGTCCTTGCTCCTAGTAATAAACCTGCTTCTATTTGAACTCTGATGAATCATCAAACCTGATCATTAAATCTGATTCAAACGAAACTGAGGGCAAGGGCATCTCGAAGTGGTGCAATGGCGACTTGGAGGAGTTTTTGGCCTCCAAGGTTTGATGTGGACAATATGCAGTGTGGTCTTCGAATTTGATTTGACCGAGGTTACTTGAACATCAAGTTCCAGTCGACCTCCAAACCAAGGACAGCGCAAAATGGATGTTTGGTGAAAATGCGAAGGAGGAACTGACGAAAGGAACCGAAAATCACTGTGAAGGCACGCATAGGGCACCGAAGGCATCTTGGGTGCAACAAACCGCAGGACGAGACCACACCGTTTCAGCTTGCAGCTTGGGGTGGACATGTGCACGTTTGCCAGTGGTTGCTTTTGCAAAAGGCGTGGAATTGAGTCGGACTCATTTGTTGTCATAGACCTCTGAAACGTTTGAGTCTGGGATCATCCCGCAGAATAGATTCCACCGTGGTGCTTTGTGAGCTTCACCTCTGGAATCCGGTTCTTCTTGTTGAAAGCGACAAGGCAATTGAGGATCAGAAGTGTCTTTTTTTTGTCGCAAGGATCCTTTTGGAATGCAAAGTTCAGGCCAACCTGAATCATCGCAATTCTTGGTATTGCTTGGCCCATCACTTCGCAGCCTTAGCAGGAGCAGTTTTGAAACGGGTGTGAAGGTCAAGTTGAAAGGGTGTGTGTTTCAAACGGATGTTCCCAAACCGGTGGAGTCACTGGTTTGAAGGAATGACTGAATGCTGCAAATGGCTTCAAGAGCAGCGGGTTGACCTGGGTGCCACCAACAACCAAGGCCAGAAATAGTGACAAGAAGTAAGACTTGTAAAGAGCATGAAAGGCTGTTTGCTTAGAAAAGAAAGAAAGACCTTAAGAAAAGAGCAGAAAAGAAATCAAACTTGTCTTTCTGAAGCAAAGGGTAAGGCCTCCTTCAAAGGAAGCTTAGTATTCTGCGATTCGATTTTTTGAGGCCACAATGCTTTGCACAAAGCTGCATACGGTGGCCACGCAGAGCTTTGCAAGTGGCTCCAGGTGCTTCATGGAAGCTGTTGCAAGTGGAAGTCTCATTTCTTGTTTGAACGCTCTTATCCCAAGTTTTGCACATTTCAGCCGTGCATGTAAACAGCTCATTTATAAGCTAGACACCTCCGCGCGAAGATTTCTGAGCTGAAGGACGAGGCAACTTTAGATCCTGAACAGCCAGATGCCAGGCGAAAGGAATTAGAGCTTGTCTTCCCTCATCCCTTTGGAGCTGAATTTATCTGGAAGACGTTAAGAGTTAGGAACGAAAAGGAGGACGCTACTAGGAACAAAGAGCATCGCTACTAATAGCAAGGACGCTACTAATAGCTCCAAGAAGCTACTAGGAGCAAGAGCTACGGGAGAAAACAGAAGGTGCTGTGATGAAGATCCATTGCTTGATCTGCTGCCAGGGGCCAAAGCTGCTTTGCATTGGCAAGGAAGGCTGGATTCCAGGCACGGATGGAAAAGCCGTCATTTTATCAGCACAAGAAACCTCAATTCTGCATGCAGGATTTGATTGATCAAGGATGGCTTCGCAAAAATTTACAAATAATATAAGATAAATGCATCGAAGTGGATACAGTTTTGGTACTTTGCCGTGCGATCGCATGGGTGGATAGGCTTGTGCACAGATGTGCGAGTCTTTGCGAGAAACTGAACAATCATTTGTGTTGGATGGCAAGACCACATCGATACTTTTTCCATCCAAGTGGTTTGTTACTTTATTGAAAAGTGAACTTGCTTTGGTAGTGTGACTGTTCTTGGCACCGTGTCTTCCACTGGGACGCGAGGGAACAGGGCAAAAGGTTGCTGTCACGGATGATAAAGTTGGGGTTTCCTACGGGAGCATAGAAGAAGAGGCCACGGAGTCGTTTGAAGAAATTTGAGCTTCCGTGTTGAACTCGTGGTATTTTAAACTAACAGCATCCTCACCATCGCATAGCATGGTGACACAGAGCTCTTCACTTCTCTTTCTTGTAGGGATGCTGTCCGCAGGTATCCGAATACCATATGAAGCGCTGTCAAGCATACTACCTAAGTTTCTGTTGTGCCATCCAGGGTGATCGTATGCACGAGTTTTTTTGCAGGCGAAATGATGCCATCTGGATTACACGTCAGCAGCGTCCCACTGTGTATGCACGAGTGCTGTTGATTAGTGCCCAACTTGATACTAGCCGCGTATGTTGTTTCTTACCAATAGGAATAATATTTTTGAATGTGATTCGATAGTTTTTAGACAAATTATAGATTTCAAGAAATCAATATGTGGCATTCCATGGCCATGTTCCTTTACCAGCTCATGAACAGAGAACCTCAGCTTTTTCTTTGATGATTCCCATTGATGTGACCACAAATAGACAAAGTGACGCTAAGTCAGACAGGAAAGACATATGTTGTACCTGCAATCAAAACTAACACCGGATTGCAGAGAACAGGATATGTCAGCAATTTTTTGCACTGAACCCTTGAATCAGATTGCCAAAGTTTGACCCATCCAGCTTGACACCTGCGATTGTTGTCTTCAGCCATTGCTGCTCAACCTGCACAAGATCAAGCCACCTAACTAGGCTCGCAAACAAGTTCAGATTTTGCTTGATACTTGTGTTTATTCAGTGTATACACAAGTAATGGGTTACAACAGGAGGAGCCAGGCTCTTGCAGGGAAGCCACCAGCATCCAAGTCTTGCCTGCTCCAATGTGGTGCTGGAGCAGATCTAGCTCAATATTGGGTTCAAGCATGGGCACTTTGCATCGATGGTGGGTCTCTTTCTCCATTTCCACGCGAGATTGACAGTCTGTGTTTCATGATGTTGCATAATTCCGAACCAAGAAATGGGAACAGCAACTCACTTCTGACTATCAAACGCTTTGGCGTGCCAAGTGGCCTGGAACTTGGCGGCTTGGATCAGAAAGGAACATGACAGACATCAAACTGATGTCCCTTCATTGACATCCAAGGGTTGCGAAGGCTCATGTTTTGACCCGCAAAAATTCCTAGTCAAGGTGGGCTCACAAGAGGTTCAAGCAGGTTCCGGACTGCTTGCCGCGAGGACCAGAAAGGATCACAGCCATTTCTGGCAGAGACTGAAGGGTCAGTTTGGCAACAAGACCGTGAGAGAAGCATGATCATCCTCCCTTCGTTTATACTGACGTGAAAGTTGTAGTATTTCGCAGGGTGTTCTGTAGTTGCCGACAAGTCTTTTTGCAAGCAAGCATATTGCATCCCCATCCTGGCACTGTCATTCTCATGTCTCTTTGAAACTACGTGCCTTGAAACCACCAGACAATCTCAAAGAACAAGACTGGAAGCAGATTTTCCTTTTGAAGGTTGCCATTATTGAAGTTCTCCGCATCCAAGGGCATGGGTCGAATGTTCATCAATCTCCACGAAAACCGTCCAACCCAAGTAAGTGTGGGTCTTTCTGAGGTACCGCACCAATTGGGCTGCAGGGCTGCCTGGCAAAATGGAAGTGCTTGGAAATGCATTTCTAGGAGGACCTCTCACAAAGAACCAAGGCACCACGGTACTTTCGATGATATGCCATGCATGGAGCACACGGGGATGTTATCTTGTTGCCTGATGAGTGTGTCCGTTGCTTTCGCATTCAAGAAATGCACTGGTTTCCTTTGCTCGAGTTTTTGGGGCATATTTTGTTGATAATGCTTGCGCTCTCAAACAGACTCGTCTAAACGTTGGTTTTGACATACCTATGCCAGGGCTTCACTCGGATTGCGAGAGGGTCTTACAAATGAATCATTGTCCATCCATCCTTTTCAATGATTATCTATCTCTACACTTTGACGTGCTTCTCAGTTGGAGTCTGGGGTTATCGACACCAAGGCTTTTGAGCCCAACAAGGTCATGAAGGTGCCATTTGCAGACCGATCGTCGTACGTTCTTTTGACGGTTTGGGACCGTTGAAATACTTCAGGTCCGGTTTCAAGTTACAACAGACTAAAACTTCTGTGATCGATTGGCAACTGCTCGAGCTCTAATTTCTTGACAATAGTGTTAGAGCGCAGAGCGCACAAAGTGCTCATAGCTTGCCTCACGCTTGCGTCACTCCAATCCTTTGCCATGACCACACTCTTTGCCTGGTTCCTGGCTCTTTGCTTGGCTCATGGGGCAATTGCGGATGAGAACATTCCGGAGGCACTTGATGCTGATGATCAGTGCACTTTGCCGGGCTGCGCAGTGAATGCGCTTCAGCTCCATGTGAGGGGCCCTGTGGAGCCTGTGGGGCTGCTGTCCCTGAATGCGACAGAGGAGGAGCTGATGGAATGGCACCAAGACTACTATGGACACAAGCCGCGCGCGGACATTTCGGTCGCCAACTACAAGAGCCTCATGCAAAACATCAGCGTTCAGCAGAAGGCGATCTTGGCTCTTTGGAATAGAAGTGTGAAGCTCGAAGAAGAAGTTCATGCATTGGTGCAGCAGGTCCAGCACGATTCAGGACTAAAGGTTGCAGATTACATAGCGCTTGTGGAAGATGCTGATATGCCCTCACGAGAGCAAGCCCAAGAGAATCAGCCAAGAGAAGCCCACGTAAAAAAGTGGATAAGATACTTGCCAGATGTTCAATTGTTTTCAATTGTTCCCATTACTATTTGGGATGTTGATCCAATATTTATCAGGGGGGTGCAACCACCAACCAGCTGAGTATTGCTGTGCCTTGACTTCCCAGTATCTGTTCTGGGCAGCTTGAGTCAGTCGAATGTTGCTTATACTATTCAAGGTGTGGCATTGTCCTGTTTAACGGAGGCAACTATAACTACGATTCCTATGATTCCTTTTTTTTCGTTTTGATTCTGCTCAGGCTACATGGATCAGGAGATGGGTGCCGTTTTCAGGAAGTTGAACTCGAATGGCCAACAGGTAGCTGCCGCCGGAACTCTGATGAGCAAGAATCCGATTCCACTGAAGCTGCAGAAGCACCCTGTCACAATATGTGTCCGCTTTTTCTTTAAAGTGTAGATCATAGATGAGAATGCACCCAGGTCCATGTCCTTTTTCTTGCATGAGAATGCACCCTTTTTCAGCAGTTTACTCCTCAGCCGACGAAGGCAAACAATGGACTCTTTGCTTCAGACGGATCCTACAATGCCAGGAGATCACATCGGCATAGGCGATGAGCTTTGGAGAAGTGTCATGGAGATCATCACCAATATCCACACAGCCAACAAGTCACCCGAAAAAACAAGTCCAAGAGAGGAAGAAAAGAAGGTAAGGGCCCCTTTTAATGGGGCTTAGTGGCTCACCTTCTTTTTTTCCTAGGTTTCACATGCAGATCTCTCCTTCCGTTTTTAAGAAATATCAAAGCGGGGTTGCGCCATAGTGTTGAAGCTGGTGAAGCTGCTGTCGCTCGAAGGTCAGCCAACGACCTCAAGGATCACATCCAAAAGGTCAATAAGATGATTGTTGACTTCAACGAAGGAAAGCTGATTCCCAATGAGGGCATGGATGGCACTGGCAAGTGACATCTTGCGGTGTAGAAACTGCAGTTTTCGCTTCACCTGCCAAGACTCGAAGCCAGAGTGATCAAGTCAGGATAACCTGTCAATGGAATGGGCATTCCTGGAAGTTGGTCAAGGGTTGGAGGCTAGAACAACATAGTCTCGAGAAGCAAAAAGAGAGTGAAAACAGTTTTGAGAAGAGGAAAGAAACAAAACAACAAACAGATGGTAAAATAGCTTGAATCTGACTGCCCAATGAAGCCCTTTGCAGGCTTTATAGTGCAAATACGGCTTGTGATATTGTAGGGGTCAATGACCAAGATCCAGTGAACAATCGTCCATGAAACGAACCATTCGCCAGGTGGCGCGACCTTGATGAAGTCGGTTGTGGAGTTTGGGACTTGTTATTTTTGTATTGATTTATTTTGAAATTGCATTTTTGCAATTTGCTCACGAACGAGCTTTTAGCACGTTTAGGTCTCACTCTTGAGTGCTGCTTTTGTTTAGTTGGATTATTAAACAAAGTTTCGAAGAAAGAGAGCATTCTAACCATATGCATGAATTTATATGAATCATTAGTAAAAGTGATTATGGTATGGGTATTTTAATTTGTAATGTTTTGATTCTGGTTTCAATTACGAAAGGTAATTGATAAATTAATTTGGATTGGTCGAATTATATTTTTTAATATTAATATATTTATTCGATATAATATATTTTTTCGATTTTATATTAAAAGAAATTGTGAAAACACGGAAGGTATGGAGTGTCGTATTTTGTTCGGTCGAATCGTTCGAAGTGTTCGACGGCAATCGAGTTGAAGAAACGCTTCTTTCTCTTATTTACATAGCTTGTTATATAGAAAGCTTAAGAGGGCCCGCCCCCTTTTGGGGATTCGATCGGAGTGATAGCGGATATTTCGTGTTAAAAGTTACGGGAGCTACGAATTAATATGTTTTGAGGCTCGAAACTCCTATCGGTGGTTATTTATAGATATTTTTATTTTAGGAAAGCTTCGATGGCGTAAAATGCGTAGGCATCTTTAATTTTTTAGTTGATTTTTGTTAGTTGAAATTAATTTTTGATATTCTAGGGAGTTATGGAATGATTTTTTTTTTGGTCGTTTATACGACCCTTGACGTGTAATAATTTTTAATTTTATTTATTTTTTTTTTTAGAAATTGGACTTGTGTAAATCTTCTTCTGCTTCGATGACGTGCTTTTTTAGATTTATTTCTTTTATTTGCGCCGTGTATTGCGCTTGGAGTTCGAAGAGTTTCGTTTTTTGATTTTTGGTTATGTTTTGGAGTCGTATATTTTTATCTCGGAAGAGGCGAATTATTTTTTTTATTTTTGTGTCGATTTGGGTTCCGATTTGTGAAGAGCTCGAAATGGTATTTAGTGATATAGAGATTTTGAAATACCGCTAAATGAATATATTAAAAATGATGATATAGAGTATTAAGGTTACCTTAGGTAAAAGGAGGAATGCTAAAATGTCTTTAATCGCTATGGCTTTTATACTAATTATTTATGAAGTGAGAATTGTAAATGTTAGCTGCTGTTTCGTATTGTTAGTTCTGGAGTTTGTTTGCCTTTTAGCTTGCGATTTTTTCTTCGTCGCTTGGAAGATTATATTCGACTGGAGGGAAAGGTAATGAAATCGTAACCGATCTGCAATTAATTGTCTTGTACTGTGCTTGGTGACTCTGTCGGTTATTTGGGCTTCCGACGATACCTACTGCAGGCGGGTCTTCGTTCCTACCATTTTCTGCTTTGTCACCATGATTTCGATCTTGGTGCGCTTGTCGCTTGGAGGCTAGGTGTCTTAGCCTTCAAGGAGTTGTGTAGAGCTTTGACGTCCACAACCAATGCCGATGCCATCTTAGGAACAAAGCTGTCCATTTGGCGGAGCTGAAAGTCATAGCGGATGTAACTTTCCTAGAAAATTAAGAAACATTTTAGAATATCTATCATTGCAGACGAGGATTGACTTTCGGTATTGAGGGAGGATCGGCTGATTCGAGGCAGCTTGAAGTTGCGCTAGTCCAGAATGATGTAATCCTGGGTGGAGCCATCTTCCATTGCTTGCTCGTTGCAGAGAAAAGTCAAATAATCGCCCTGTGCCTCATTATTTCCGCGCACTCCCCAAATTGCGTCGCTCATTGCGACCATGCACAACTTTTCCATATCGCCTACAAGATCTCGAAAGATTAATGCTGTGTCGCCGTTGGACTTGGCGAACCTGAGAACTTTGTTGGCCTGGGACGCTATTTCGCCAATTGCTGTGGTGACTTCTCCACATAGCAAGGACACCGAAGCACTGAGGTAAGCAGATGTCTGTGTAGTTGGCCATTGAAGTGCTTCCAACGAAGCTCGAAGACAGCTCTGCTCTTTGGAATTGAGGTTGCGATTGGAGTCATAGTCGGTGTATGTCATCGGTTTCACTCCTTTGAGGTATTCAGCCTGATATAGCTTGGATTCCGTGATTGTTCGATTGAGGTGGCAACCACAAAACTCCAGAGGCTTGTCCTCGGTCTCCTCAATCTAGTGCTTGAAGTTGAAGGCATCTTTTATACTTAGGGTGGCCATCTTTTCCATAACCTAGTAGGTTATCAACATGTAGACCAACCAGGGAAATCAGTTGCTTGTTGGAGTCGTGGAAGGTGTGGAGGCATTGATCTAAGGCATGAGCTCTGAAGCCAAGGTTCTCCAAACGTCTGCGGGCGACAATGAATCATTGTTTTGGAGTGTCAACTTGGCTATATATTGGCTTGATCAACCATCAAGGTTCCAGGAGCCATACCGATGATCTCGAGGCATCCTTTGGGATCTTGGCCCACAAGGCCCCTTCTTGAGGATCTCCTTGGAGAAAAGTTGTGGACACATCAGCCGTCCATCTTCCCCAATGATTGATCTGGCTGATTGCCAGGAACACTTGTCTTTAGGTTCGTGCCAAAGTCGGGGACGATGTGTCAAGTGATCCTTGAAGAAGGTCAGGATCGGAGAATCCTTGGAGTACGAGTCTGGTTTTTGCTTTCAGGCCGCCTTTTCCATCCGCCATTTTAGGGCAAAGCGAGCTTTCATCACCCTGTTGTGGTCAACTGAGGTGGCGTCCATCTCAATTTCCCAGACATCATTTTCCAAGATGCTGGTCTGTTCGGCTCTTTGCCCTCAAGGAAGGCGAGCCTGTCCTCCAAGGTCATGCGACGCTCGCTGAGATCAGCACTTTCCTCCACATTCTTCTTCTTGGGATTCCCGCTCCGACCGCTTGCGATCTCGTTGCAGAAGGTGAACAGCACGCTAAGCCGCATTTCGTGTTGTGTGATACGGCACTCAGACAGGCAAAAAGTCGAAATTTGTCACAAAAAGGAACATTCGAAATTCGTTCATCTCTCTCTTCTCCCACACGGCTTTCGTACACACTCACATGTTCGCAGGCACCGCGCTGTGTGGGATGCATTCTTTGCATTTCGTCGAAATGATGATTATAGTGTAGTCCGGTGTGTTGCATTCGGTCACGAACTTCGCCGTCACGAAATCGCTGCTTACTGCCCAAATCATCACTGAGGCTGCTCAAAGTGGGTGAATCTTTCTACAGGTTCTTACTGACCCTGGCATTCGCTTTGGCTCCAGCAGCTGTTGATTTCCGCCTTTGCAAGAATCGAGCGGGCACGATCTCCTCAGGACTGGCCTCACTC
Source organism: Durusdinium trenchii (assembly GCA_963970005.1). NCBI lineage: Eukaryota > Dinophyceae > Suessiales > Symbiodiniaceae > Durusdinium > Durusdinium trenchii. Next base: position 250,588 of record CAXAMN010001226.1, on the reverse strand, counting down.
ATGGTTACTGCACGGGCTGAATTCTCGATCCAGACCATCAAAGCAGCGTCCTTTGCCTTTCACTTGCATTGAGTTTCTGCTCCGAAAAGGCTTCAGCCATGAGGTCTTTATTTTGTATCAAAGGCTCAGTCATATCCAGGAAACACTGGAAAGAGTGATCATTTTGCTTGACTGGAGGTAATCCGTCAAGTTGCCTTGCCATGTTGCACGATTGGAACGCCATCGCCCGACTCATCGGACTGCGGAATCGACCATCTGCCCGTTCTGTCCCTTCATGAGGAGGTTCATATCTGGCTTTTCCATTTTGACTGGCCTCTCCTCATCCTGTGATGCGTCGTTATGCATTCGCTTTTTCACTTCAGTCATTTCTTCATCCTGGGGTTCGTTAGTCCTGTCGCTTCTGCAGCTGCCAGATGTGGTTCGGTCACCATGTGCTGCTGCTGTGGTTCATGTGGCTGCTGCTGTTCTGTATCCGCTGCAGCTGCTGCCCCTTCATCTTCATCTTTGGGTGCGTCTTGCTGCAAGGCTTCAACTGCGTCTCCATCGGTTTTCTTTGGCTCATCTGCTTCATTCTTGTCAGCCGTTGCGTCAGCAAAAGCTGGGTCGCCAAAGAGATCTAAAAATCTGACAGGACCACGGACTGGATGCAACGCTTGACGCAATGTGGTCTCAACTGAGGCAGTACATGCAGTATGCGGAATGTGTTGCAATCTGGCATGACATTCACGAGGTGTTTCTGCTCGAAGGTGTTCTGGTGCAAAGCGAACCAGAGCTGATCCATGGGCAATCCAAGAAACTGTGGGCTGAGGTCCCGTAGTGGTGTCATCTCGCGGTCGGTTGCACAGCACAAACGATTCCAGGACCCCGCCAGCTACTGGGCTCGAGCTTCTGATCACCTGAACGCCAGTAGTGCGCCCAATCACCTGGATAGAACTGCCTAGCCTCAGATCGGCTTTTTGCTCATCAAGCCTTTACTTGCTTCGTAAAAGGCTTTTGCTGTAGTGAGGCGAAATTGTCGCAACTCCTGGTATGCCTTGGTGGGTTCCGCTGGATTGGTCATAGGTTCATCTATAAGTGCCTTGTCTACCGAAGTTCTTCCGAAAACTGTCTGAGCTGGAGAGGACCCGTGGATGTTGCGCAATTGATTGCGAAGAGAGCAAGCAACCGGAACCAGTTGTTCTAATGAGGCTTCTGGCTTGTCTTGCTGCCAAGGCGGTAGTGTGCCTTGTGGGGCGTCAATTCCAGTGAGATCCTCCTGCCTCTGTTCTCAGCTCAGTGGGGACACCAAATCCATCTATCCAAGCATCGAGGATTCGCAACTTTTCTCTTTCCGTCTCATTCTGGATCATGAAGATGTCAATCAATACCACAACCTTCTTCTTTTCATCAGTCCACTTGATGTGGAACACGTCTTTTTTCGGGACTTCATTGAAGTGCTTGGCCCGAAGGTTTGGCTGGCGTTTGCTGCTTGAATCTCTGACAGACATCACCTCAAATCCTTTTCGCAAGGCCAGAAAGAATTTGTCTCGTCCTGGATGGCCGCATCTTATTATGACTTTCGCTATTTTTTGATGTATCTTTGACAGCTTCCTCTTCCTCCATCACTTGATTATCGATCATGGCTTCATCTTCTTCTTCTGCCACCATGATTATCATCATTTCTTTTTGCAATTATACCTTGTCCATTTCCTCATATATTTCTTTTCCGGCTTTTCCCTGGTTCGTAGTTCTGCATGGCTTGGAGCGCAAGATTTCTTTCTTCCATTTGCACATGCCTCTCTTGACATTGACAAGAGCTGGTCCTGATGCGAGTCTGTTTGCGCACTGGTCCAGAGTCCAGTGCGGCATCTGTTGCAGATTCCTTCAAAGTATCCCTTCATCTGTTCCATTTTTGTGGTCTTCCATGAATCTGTACCATATGGATGTTCCATGGCATAGTGGCTCTCATTCTCCTTGCTTACCTTGGCGACTTCAGGGACAAATGCCAGATGTGTTCTTTCATCTCTTTCTCATTGCTCTTCCAATTGCCTCCTTTCCTTCTCAGTGCGACGACTCAATTTCTGCATTGCTGACTACTTCTTGCATCCAAGCAAGGGCCTGATGAACACCGTCAAGGCCTTTCAGCTCATCCTCCATCATGAAGATTGACACTGTATTGCGAACAAGCTGATGGCACATGCGCATTGATCAAAGATCGCTCTGTGGACAGGCAGATTCTTGAAGTTCCTGGTGTCCCAAGCTGAGCTCCATGTAGGATGCGCCATATATGCACGATCTCCTCTTGACTTCTCGTCGTTCATGGAGATCTTGTGCTTGAACTTCATTGTGGATGTTCACCTGCTGCGTGCAAAACCACCAGGTGCATTTTGGGGACATCGTCGGGCTCCAGGTCGTCACATAGACGGAGAAGTTCTGTTCGGTGAGATGAGTTTGACGTCGCCGTGGTGCCTGAATTGGGAAATCATCCAGCGTAGACTTCCCAGATCATGATCTTTCTTCTGCCATTTTATCGATCTGTTGTTTCAGCCATTTTCCTTGATCTGCTCTGGGCATTTTGTTGATTACTATTTTAAAAGAAAATAGATTTGTTTTTTAATTGTTTTGAATTGTGCATTTGAGTTGGTTGTTCCGAATAGCGTGTTTAATTGAATAGCGTGTTTAATTGGGATGTATTTATGACAGAATAAATTGGTATATGTTTTTGTATTGTTGCCGCTCGTAGAATACATGACGGTTCGTTATATAGCGTGTGTTTTCGATATATATTGACATTTTCTTTTGGTTTATTATATATGCAAATTGGATTGAATGAGACTTGTTGTTTTGTTACCTTGAATTTCCAATTAAAATCTTGTTTTTTGAATGGGCTTTGGTGTTCTGTTGTTAGCGCTGGGTGTTGTTGTTGCCTTGTGTGAATTTTCTCCTTCCGTAATTCTCTTAATCTTTGTTTTCTATCCTGATTCGTGGGATTTGAATACAATTTTTCTTGAATTGCTTTTATAATTAGAATCTTTGGATGTTGCTGCTACTTCTACAGGAGCCAGATGAACGTACCAATGATCATGACCATCAAAATTACGGTGCTCCTGAAGAAACCATTCTTCTCCTCAGGAGTATTGATAATATCCAGGAAGAAGTTTGCAAATGTCGCAAACAAAAACTTTCGCTGGTCATCTGATGACATACATGTTTTCACCTTTCTTCCTGCTTGCCACATTCTTCTAGCGCTTGGAGGCCTGGAAGGTCTCATCATTCTTTGGTCTGATATAAGAGCAAAGATGCTGTCCAAGTAGAGCTGCGGCTGAGTCCTTGATCAAACCATCAACATATTGAAATTCGGAAGACATACATATGATTTTTCCATTGCAGTATGCCAGTTTGTCTCGATACACAAGGGCCTCGATGGTCGTTTTCTTGTCACACCCGTTGCTGCCTGGATTTCGTCCTTCACCAAGACATTGTAGATAATGAAGTTTGGATTGTTTTTCAAGTTTCCGGTGATAGAATCCAATGGTTCAATGTATAAGGTTCCAGAATAGGGAGATGTACATGAGATTGTTTGCGGCTTCGCTGGCAGTATGAAACTCTACTGATAAAGTGCTTCTTGACATTCTTGGCATTTTCTACCTTTTCCAATCAATTTATATTCTAATGGTCTTCACATTTGCCATTGGAGACGTCCTTGTGGCACATAGCCAGGAGATATCCTCCTTAGCGCAAGGTTTTTGTTCCCTTTTCTGAAGTGTTGCCTTCGAAGTTTCGCCTGCGAATTGGGAAATGCCAATTTATCTGATTTCCGCAATATTCTAGGATATCGCCATCCTACAAGACACTTTTGACGTTCTCCTTGACTTCAATGAAATAGGGATCTTGCAGGCCACCACAACCAAACCAATCTGCGTGAATACCAAAGATGCATGCCAGTTCTCGCTGTTTTTTATTTTTTTCAGTTGTTTTATTATTGTGAGTTGCATTGTGGTTTGTGAAAATGTGTGTTATATTTGTGTGTCATTATATATTATATATATTTTCGTTGTTGATAAATTCGGTTTTTGTATTTGGCGTAGGGATTTTTTTTAGGATAATGGAAATGTATTTTTTAATAGATGTATAGCATAAAAATTATATGAAGGATAATAAAATTGAAACGATTTATGTTCATGGTTACATATATTAATACGAAATTTCCGTATTATGTATATTTAATGCATAACTTATTAATTTTGCCAATGAAAATCTATCTATTAGATTTTGTTCACAAATACTATTTATTATTTAGTTAGTTTGGTTTTAAGAACTCTAGTTTTGTTTAATAGCTTTAGTTTGGGATAGTCTTAGCTTTAAGAGATTTAATTTTATTTTTTCCAAATTTAATAGTTCTAATTTTTGTTTGCGTAGGGACTTTATCAATTTTATGTGCAGAGTTCGTGCCAGTTAGTGTAACACTTTGGGAAACTCCATCTGAATTGTGTGGCAGGCCTTTGTAGACCTTTACGTGCCAGATAAATTTCGTGGCAATTTCTGAACGTTTATGCTTCTCCGAACCTCGACGGGGAAGTTCCGCGGAACGAGAATTGCGAAACAAACGGTCTCGGCATATGGTCGAACTATGATTGAAATTTTTATGTTTTGCTTGAAATATAAATTTCGTGATGGGCACATTGCTTCACCTCCATATGTGGGGACTCTTTATGGACCTCTATATGTTTTATTCCGTGGCAGGCACAGAAATTTGTGAACCCCGATGTGTAAATCTTGTCGCTTTTCACTTCATTGTGGGTACCATCTTGTTTTGTCAAAGCCTGCAATACATGCCTTTTCCAACAGATTTATTCTTTTGTAAACTTCCGCGGGCAGCTTGCCCAGGAACTGCTTGTGGAAAGGGCTTTACAATTTGTATTCCATATTTTGGCTGATTCCCTGGCGTATAAAATATTTTGTATGTTCAGGAACAATATGACAAATTCTTGTATATTTTTTAAGGAGGATTGTCTGTTGAATCTGCATTTTTGATAGAATTGCGATTTTATTGCTTTTGGCTGTAGGCTTGGATTTGTCCGTTCCTCTTGCATGAAAGAGACATCTTGGTAAATAGATGGAAATTAAGTTGATGTTGCAACATCTGTGTGGCCTATCAAAAGGTTCGAATAATATACGACTTATTCGTGGACTCTTTCAAATTGCATGGGACCTGTCCAACATATATACGTTTGCACCTAAAATGCATGTTAAGATCTGGGTGGTTGTGCCGAAAACGGGATTCCTTGAATTTTGCAAATTCGTTCAGGTTGTCTTGACAGCCAATTTGAATTCGTTATGGCTTTCATCATCATTTTCCATTCTCAATAATGGCATGCAGTTCGCAATCCAACAGCTGATGTTTTGAAGCTATGACAGGTTTTCGATCGCGCTGGGAAATGTAATGGATGCTGCACCCACATGGGGTCTGGCGCATTTGGGTCCTCAGTTACCAAAATAAGCCTGGACCAACCCAACCGGCAATCACCTGCATTTGGGTCAGAAGATCGGATATGTATTCTGCAGCTATTAAGAAATGAACATGATTCCTACTGACAACATCGAAAGTTTTCCAATGCGACCTGAACTGCAGCATGCTTGCCATGGTGATTGCTTGGTGCCGCGTGCAGGCAGGTATGCAGAAAATGGCATGCTACGAAGCTCAGGAAACAAAAGTCCCTGAAGTTGTTGACTGCAAGCACATGGATCCAAGGGCTGCTGGTGGGTTGTTGAGTTTACAAAGCAAATGAATTTATCCTGTGGTCCAACATTTGGGGGGTTGACAATGGGTCTGGCCCAATATGTCTAATATTTCCATATAGGATTGGCCCGAGTTCTAATTTAAAATGCTTCCAAAGCAAAGTAGGGATTCCATCAGGTGCCAAGGCTTCAGGCAACGGAAGATGGCGAAATTGGTTCATAAATTCAATCAATCTCAGTGACGGACAATCGAGTAAGTCCAGGTGGAGCAATATACTGGAAGGACGAATCATGATATAGGTCACCGAAGAATGATTGAACCCTTTCCAGCTCAAATTGTGGGAACAAGGGCGCTCCATACATGTCAAATATTTGTATATTCTCTGTCTAGGTTACTTGGGATATAGATTATGAGTGCGTCCATGCCAGTCAAAGAGCTGACTACGAAGGAAGTGATCGATACATAGCTATCGCAATTGAAGTTCAATCTTTCGACTCTAGACTGTGGTAGCCGGGGATTATTGATCCTTGTACAAATTTCAATATACATACGGATGAGGTTCCGTGCTGCTCGATCAAGGTCAACACCTCCTTCCAAACCCCATTCTTGGTCAGGCTCGGACAATCGGAAATGTCGTGCGAAGGGCTAAGCAGTTTCGCAGCTCCACTTGCAAGATTTTAGCAATTCCTTTTGACCAACTGCGAATGTGTGTGTTCACAGTGATGCAGCCTTTGAAAACGCAAAGAAGTGTGGAAAACAGTCTGGATACATCAGTGGGATGACAGACCCCAGGTGGACAAACAGCAAAATGGTCGCCTGCCACGTGGAAGAGCTACCGCTTGAAGCGAGTTGTTGGTAGCACTTTTGCTGGTTAAACACAGGTGCTTTCAGATGCATTGGGGCATGCTGAGTGGATAGGGTGCATGAACATGGAAGCCAAACATTGTTCATTTTCGTTGAAGGAGCGTGCTTTATTTTCGCGTGAGTTGAACATCCAGGCCATCACAGATTGCAAGTCAATTTTTTATCATTTGCAAACATTTGCTTCCCCGAGCAGTGTGTCTGACAAGAGGGTGGCCATTGACCTAGTGATCATCCGAGACCTACTGAGTTAAATCCAAGGTCGAATTAGGCGGGTTCGAACGAGGTTGCAACTTGCAGATGCCCTCACAAAAGAGAACGCCAATGTCATGGACAATTTGAGGGGTGTCATGTTGAATAGCACACACCAGATGAGTTCCGAGAGTGCCAACATGCAGCTGGCAGCGACTGGCTCAACTGCCTTTTTGTTCATTTGAGTGAACAACCCAATTTGAGATAGATGGTGAAAGTGAGCACTTCAGGTCTGACCGAGAAAGAGGTGAGATCGCTGATGGAGATCATGGCCAGTCAAGCATCTGAGAATGCCGACGACTTCCTCAAAAATGTGAGTCAGTCACGGGCCACGTGCAAGATCCGCATCCCACTGAGGTTGATCGACAGTCATTGTTTTCGAGGAGAAGGAGCGACCACGACCATATCATATGCCGAGCCGACGTATCTCAATGGGGCAAGGTCTCGAGGCACCGAGCTCTGCTTCACCGCTTTAGGTGCAAGCCTTGCGTCACACAGGTCACACTGGAAGGCCCTGACCTGTTCCAGCACGCAATCTTGAGCACCATGATGCTTCAATTTCTCACCATGTCAGCTTGCGAGGCGTGACCGAGATTGATATGCATTTTCTTCAAGGCATGTTGCACATGAAATCGGTTTGCAGTCTCTCCAGTTTTGTGCTGAACATCAGCCTGGCTTACGGCCCAACACCAATATGAATGTTGTTTATCTGCCGAAAACCACACAGGATGTGCCTGATCAATTTTCTGGGGTACCCTTGGATCAGGACGGAACGCATCTGGCCTTGTGATGTTCCTTCCACTCGCTGATGATCATTTTGGCCATCGCACTTCAACTCCGCCAACTCCATGGCGATGCCTCCAGCGTCGGTCAAGAAGGACCATCGCTGGCCAAACAGCTTGTGGGTGAAAGGATCACGAAGGCCTACTGCACATGCTGGGACATCAATCCAGCATCCATCGCATCGTTCTTGCAATTCACGGACACATGGATGTTGCCAGGCTTGACTTGCCTGAGAGTATTCAAAAAGAAAATGCTTGCCACGATCTCATTGTTTCCGAGCCAGCTTGCAGCACCATGCCACCATGGCTTTTGCCTCGATGATCTCCCGACGGAACTGCTCCGGGTCCTTCGGCTTCTCCATCGGAGTGCAGGCCTGCATTCGTGACAGCGGCCCACATGAGGTGACATGATCACCAAGTCGGGGTCGCCCATGTCGATGGTCATCTCCACTCGGTCACGATGTTCCTTGATGGTCCAGTCCCAGCCGTCACTCAGGTCGAATGATCCTTGGGATCGTAATCCACATGACTCTGTCATCTCCGCAAAGCGCCCTGGGCAGAATACTTCAATCACCGTCGGGGCCTCGTCCTCCTTTGTCCTGAGCACTTCCACGAGGTTGTTTTGCACCTTTTTCCTTTCTTCTGACTTGAATACCATGAGAGAAACTGCATCGTCTTCTTTCTAGTCGCTCTCGCTCTCCATGATGCCGTCAGAAGTTTCATTCGAGCCCGCATCGTCCAGCGTGTTGGCGTTCTCACCGTCATTGTCCTCAGTCTCGTTCGAAGAGCAGCCATTTCGGTCAACTCCATCGCTGGGCGTCTCCTCCAGGGACTCAGCCTCCTGGTCATTCTCAATCTGGTCAACCTCACCGGTGTTATATTCCGGGTTGATGGTGAAGTCATCCGTGAAGACGTCTTTCTCTCCATCGCTTCCGCCCTCTTCCATAGCCTCGAGCACATCAACTTCGTGCGACGAAGAAGACGGAGGTGCACACAGGTCGATCAGGTTGAGTTGGTACGACCCGTCCTTCTTCTCATGCAGCTCCGTTGTTACGTGAGCCTGCTTGAAGACGATCCTGTTGTTCTGGAGGTCAATCTGGGGTCCCAATGCCTTGAGGAATCTCTTGGAAATCAACAGTGGCACACCACCAGGGACGACATGGACACGCATGCTCATCCTTCGGCCCTTGATGAACACGGGCAATTGGACCCTCTTGATGGACTTGTCCGCTGAGCCATTGCCATACCTGAACGTGTGAGGAACGTCTTCAAGCTCAGTTATCTCCAAACCATGCCGTCGAAGCTCAGTCTCATGGCGTTGGAGGGTTTCCTCTCCAACCAGGCCGCGGCCGCATCCCGTATCCAGGACACCAAAACCGGTACCATGGACCAATACCGCCAAAGTTTCAGCTGGTTCTTCACTTTCTGACTCTGTCTCCTCACCCACAAGGACGTCGTCGTTCTCTTGGTCCAGCTCGGTCTGCATGGATCGGCTCTGTCTTGAAAATCCTCATGGTCACGCAGGAAAAAGATCGACTGGCCGGTCCACTGATAGTCTTGTCCAGCATGAGCCTGTCCTCTCTGTTGCCAGTTGGTCGTCCGGATGGTAGTGGTCGTCCCATCTTCTTGGATAGTTCTCGTAACTCGGACGTCTAACAGATCTTGAAGTAGCACCGGACATCCGCTCGCTCCAGGGGAGAAAAAAAATTACATACTCTTTGATGATCCGGTTTCCCTCGCAATACCAAAAGTCTCGAGGGACGTATTGCCAGCCTCAGACTAATGCCTCCATCTGTTGTCCAAATAGAGGAGGTCCTGGTGGAGGTTCCATGTGGATAATTTCCTCCGCCGATGTATCATCATCTGAGCTTGGTGGACCAGGCCATCCGGTCGGTTCATTGACCTTAATTCCAATGTTAAAAAAATCATTTGACCATACCGGCCATGCCATGTTCACGTAATTCACTTTGGTTTGCCCACTGGTAGATGGGCAGTTCCTGTTAAAATGGCCAATCTGCTTGCATTTGAAACATCGAACTCTGGCCTCAAGTTTCTTGAAGTCTCGGCCACCTGCGAAACCACGATTGAGCTTCTCCTTCGCGATGCCGACCCTCGTCTGCTTCCAGGATAGGAGGCAGTTTATAGCATCTTGTTCTTCAATCGGTTCATTATCATCGTCCTCGAAGTCCGCCATGAATATCGTCTCCTCCTCGGGGTCCTCGATCAGGTATTCTTCATCCGGTGTCTCGGTCACATGGATGTTCGTCTGTTTCGAGGCCTGATACAGATGATCAGGGTATGTGGTCCTCAAGACCGAGGCCACATCCTTCTCCTCATAGCTCTGCCTTGCTGCTGCCATCACCACTGCCTTTTTCTCATGCGACAACTTCAGGAACCTAATCAGCAAGTAGCCTCTCGCAACTGAAGGGAATCGGACCCCTTCCGATTCAGTAGCTACGAATGCCCCAGTGTAGGTGGCTGTTGATTCTGCCTTTTCGATCCGAAGAGCGAAGATACAATCGAGCACCTTACCAAGCTTATCATGGATGGATTGTTCAGGAAACCTTTCATCAAGCACCTAGAACAAAAGGTCGTGACCTCCTGGCCCTTCAATGTCATCCATTAAGATGGAATCGAACGTAGGCAGGGTAGTTCCATCCAATAAGGTGTAGAGGAGGCTGCCATGGGTGTCTTCGGAAATCCCCTTGGCCTTCTGTACATTCAAATATGCTCTATTCCATCTTCGCCGGCGCCGGTAATCAATTTCAGGATCTGTCCCATCGCCCGAAAACCTCTTCACCGATGCTTCCGACTTTCTCCTCCATCTCCAGCCGCCATCACTCAGCTTTCGTCCAAGCGGGCCCGGTCTTGCCGGGCTCCGCTACCAATTCAAACTGGCCGCTCTTCTCACAAACACGTGTTGCTCCTACTACACCCACCACAGCCTTTTCCCTATGGCTCAGCTTCACGGACGGATTCCTACCACCGGTCATCGGTGGTCTATCGCTATTGAAGCTAAAAACAACGATCATTCATAACACCTACACACATGCATAACGACTACACGAAACGAAGTCGTTTTCACAGCACTCGAAATCGATCAGCTCGAAAAAGAAGGATACCGCGCGCAAGCGGCAAACGGCTCATCCTTTTCGTAAGACAAAATCCTACCCGTTTTTAAATAGAAACGATTACGATATACGAACCTATAAATCTAAACTCCCCTCAAAAGCAAACAAACCAAATAACATACAATCATCTTTATACCAAGAAAATACCTATAAAACAAGTATAAAAATAAATACCGTTTTAAGATATAATATCTATCATAAATGTTTAAAAAAAGGCCATAATACGCTAACCGCATGCCAAAGAGCGACGACAAAACAAAATCGAACTTACGAAGAAAAAAAAAAGAAAAGAGAAAGAAAAACGATAGGAGGAAAACAAAGAAGAAAGGGGAAAAGATGCGAAAAAAGGAGGTAAAAAAAAAAGAAGAAATAAAAAGAAGGGAAGAAAGGAAAAAGGATCTTCGATCTAAATATTCAGGGATTAAAATTTACACCCGATCGAAAGAAATCTTATTATCGCAAAAATAACTCCAACTAGCTTCACTAACTTTCGTAATTTAAAAAAAATCATCAAATAATATTAAAATGTTAAAATTATAGAAATCCAATTATATAATTTACTTTATTTAGATACTTTATATTAATAATTCAAACATAAAACAACTATATACAATCATTACTTCATATCTATCATTAAAAAAACCTAAAATTAAAGGTTTTGAAAAATTCGATTAAACCTCATATGACGTACCAAGCGCCTTATTTGGGGTATTACGAAGCTCGATCTTGCTCCATCGGCGCGTCTGCTGTTACTTATGGCACAGAAGGGGGTGGCGAAAGCTAGGTAGAAACAACGCTGGGGCTCTTTAGGCAGCAAAAGCGTGGCCGAGAATTGCAACATGCCATGGCCAAGGGAAAAGGAGAGTGCCAACAGCGAATAACACAGCCAACACACAGCAACACACAACCACCCCAGCAACCGCAGCAGCAGCAACAGCCACAACAACAATAACTATAACCAGCAGCGGCAGCGGTAGCAAGCAGAAGCCACCAAGTAGCAGCAGAAGCAGCAGCAGGAGTAGCTAGCAAGCAGCAGCGCCAGCTACCAAGCAGCAGCAGCAGCAGCAGCACAAGCAGCTACCAAGCAGCAGCAGCAGCTACCAAGCAGCAGCAGCAGCAGCTACTAAGCAGCAGCAGCAAGCAGCCAGCAGCAGCAGCATCAGCAGCAGTAGCAGGGAAAGAGTGAGCTTTCCTTAGAGTCTTTCGTGCCCCAACATTTGGTCTCGAACAATAGCACATATAGGTGCTGCCTGAGTAATTGTAGAAGGGCGACGTGGAAAGACAGATATGATATATCTGTTTTTTCCACGAATAAATGCTGACGATGCAGCCAGCAGCGGTGTGCATGATTGACATCTAGTGGTTGCATGCGAACATGTGTCAGCGACCGAAGACTCCGTCGCAACGCTTGTGCATGCTCCCTGTCGCTCGAACATGGAACGCGGACTACCATGAGTGAAGCAAACAGCCCGTTCAAACATCTTACTGGGTTCTGTCATTCATGTGTGTAGTAAGTATCATCTTTTGATCTGCATGGATAGCGGATAGTGCATTCTGATTTGTAATTTTGGGGTACAAGCTTCTTACTACTCTCGATTCTAACGAATAGGCTTTCTTCAGCACCAAAAGCAGCCAACAACCCCAAACAGCAACAGCAGCAAAACGGAGCAAACAACAAGCAGCAGGCAGCCAGCATCCAGCAGCAGCAAGCATGCAAGCAGCAAGCAGCAGCAACCAGCAAGCAGCCAAGAGCCAGGCGCAGATGAGATGCCGGCAGCAGCAGCAGCGACCAAGCAGCAGCAGCAGCAGCAGGTACCGAGGAGGAGAAGGGTTTGAACCCCGCGAGGGGGGGGGGTATAGTCCTGATATATCAGGTAACAGCACTCAGGTCCTGGGCTCCCACCCTCCTTGCTAAAGCAAGACAGACTCCAGCTAGCTACAGCTAGCTTTCGTGACATGACAGTTCCGAAGCGCACCAGAATCCTCACCTCCAACCCTGCCACATGTCTTCACCAGTCGCCGTTTCGAGTGCTAGCCGTATGCGAAAGCAGAAAGGTTAGAAAATCTCGCAAACGCTGGCGTTTTGCGCTCTTGCGTGCACAAAGCCCTTTTTTAAGTCAAGCATGAAGATGTATAATCCCCCTTCCTTCAAGACGGACCCAAGGTGTGAATTCATTATTGGAAGGCCTTTCTTTCCTTTTCTAGTGAGAACAACGACCACAACCACAACCACAACCACAACCACAACCACAACAACAACAACAAGTCTCACCTATTTGCCCCTGTCGCCTGCCACTGAACCCTCTGCTGGCCCGCTGTCGGGCATAAGCCCCTCAAATATTTAAGGCTATACGTGGTCTGATCCCTTTTTTCGCTCTGCCCCAGCAGCACCTGGGTTCGCTATTCGCCCTGCCCAAACCACCCCACGCACAACCCCTATTAACTCAGCTTTCGTAATTTGACGACTCCTTTACGCAACAGAATTTCTGCGACCAAACTCATGATTCGCACGACGACCTTTCCATTAGAAAGATCAAATAGCAAAGCTTCGAGGGAATTCCCTCATGCCCCAAATGCGGTGCATTGGTGATTGTCTTGGATGTGAAACGAGCTGTGCGAGCCAAATGAACACACTGAAAGCAGTGATTGGATTGGCGTTAGTCAAAATCCAATCCCGTCTTCCAAAAAATCATCATGTCGAGGGAGCTTTCAAACTGCGCCTCTTGCTTGAGCTTGCTTCCTGCTTCTGTCTCAGGCCCTAAGCTGTCAGGGAATCCAAGCAACAACCGACACCAAATGCCAAAGTGCACTCTGAGTTGCTGTGAATTGTTTCCTGAGTTCGATTTTGATGGCCACAACCATATCGAAGCTCAATATTTGTGTTGCCAAGCTGCAATATTTGGTCCAGGCTCATCTGTGCTATGACCATGTCGACTTTGTGAAGTTCACCACGAAGTCTCATCAAACCAGACCTGAACAAAATTAGCAGAAACGTGTCTAAAGTGAGTGGTCTTTCCAGAATGGCAAGAAAAGGCCCATGCACAAGTTCGGAGAGAGAGACCGTTCCATCTTCTTCCTTGGTCACAGGCCGAATCGGCGGGATCAGCACAAGCCTTGCCAAGATGCCGTGTTGAAGGCTTCGAAAATTCCTGATCTTGGCTCGACGCTCCTTGGATCGCTCCAACTCAACAGGCTTAACAGAAGGCACACCTTGGAAACACCTAAGTCCAATTGTCGATTGTCAAGCTCCAATGACTACCCTTCTGCATCTTGGTCGTTCATGCATCCTTCGACAGAATGGCAAGGCGGCTAGCATATATTCCCTGGTCCAAGACTGAACCCGCCTACAAACATAACAAAGCCCAGCAGCACGTCCAAATCATTCAGAATTACCCTTACCTCAAGCAGTTGCAAGATGGAATTCACGTGCCCAGTGCGGAAACCCACTCGTTTGGCACTGAATACCAAGCTGCATCTGGATGCCTCACAAGCTGATTGAACTCCTCTTCACCTCAGCTGTGCTTTGAGGGCCTTTGACCGGTCATCGAGCACTTCTGAGAAGCTGTCCGACGAGACTCACTTCGACATTCCAAATGCTTGCGCGCGGGACTATGTCTTACTTCAATCCAGTAGCTCAAATAGATCTCACCATCTGCGAGAGCATTTGAATTCCTGCAGGAAGACACTCGTTCGACACCGGTCGATTGAACAAAAGAGGCGACAATGTCTCCTCAAGGCTGAGAGAAGTGGCACAGCGGTCCTCCGGCAACGACCAAGATCAAGATGACTTCAGAATTCACCCCATGCCACAACCCATCGAAAACAGAAATAGGTCATGCGGTCATGCTTTAAGTCTATTTGTGCTCCAGCTTCACAGCTGCAACGTGCCGCATTTATGGGCCCTTTGTGAGAACGAGACTTGACTTTAGAAAAACGGACGAAGGACTTGACGTCCACGTCATCGGGGGAGAAGTTTGGGTAGCCAAGCCCTTTCCTACACTACAGTAGTAAAGTCCGAAATTAAAAAACATAAAAAGAAAGGAAAGGAAGAAGGAAGAGAACCCAAAACGAAAGAACAGTTCTTGTTTCTAAGAAGCATTAGTTTGTAAGGGGTAATTGAATCCATTGTCCCTACCCTAAGAAGTTTACGTCCCCAAAAAAGGACCGTGCTCGCTCGCTTCTCCTGCTTCGCAGCTTTTCCACTTGGGTAGATACCGTCATGACAAGCTTGGCAAGCTGTTCTGTCATGTAACTCGATTCGTAGGCTTTCGCATATCTTCGCTGAAGCTCATTCTCCCTCAAGCCATTCCTTAGATGGCTGGCAAAAGAATACATCAAATGCGCACATCTTGACATGCTTTGACAGTTCTTGTCACCAAGTTGGTCGAAGATCAACGTGGCCTCAACAAAAATCGCCGTGATAATATTGAAGAGCCCAAAAATCACCTGTGGAAGTGTCACGACAGGATCTGAAAAAAACATCCCAGCGGTAAGCAAAGCTTTGGCCAAGGAACAACGACCATGGAGCAAGAATAAAACAAGTCAAATTCCACGCCGATACCATCGCTGAAGATCATTGTGAGGGACCGGCCACCTCGTTCTCAAAAGCTCGAACCTTACATTATTTATACAAATCTAGCTTGTCCGGGCTGGTGTGCTTCCATCCCTGGAAAGAACCTCGAAAGCTTTGTTGGGGCTGTTGTCATGAACTTCACCCATGGAAGGAAACAGCCAGAGCGAAACTAGAATATTGCTTTTCAACAGGACACAACATAGTGCGGATCGTGATGTGCACTGAAAGTCTGGCCTTTCGTAGTGCACTCACTGATCATGCAGCGAAAGATGGAGAACATGCAGCCAAAAACGGAGCCACAGAACTCATGTCCATACATATAGTGCAGTTTGCCTTGGCCGTGCAGTAGAACTCATACCAACTAGGGTGACTCAGCAGGAGTAGAAACGGGTTAATCAATAGCGCCCTTGCTCCCAGTAGTGATGCCAGGAGCCCCTAGTAGCTTCTTGCTCCTAGTAGTACGGCCAGGAGCCCCTAGTAGCGTCCTTGCTCCTATATCAAATTAAGATCTCTGGTTGTTCAAGTTTGATTCTTACTGGGTCCTATTTGCTACAGTGCACTTTGCCTTGGTCTTCGTCCACGAACAGCGATCCGTGTGATCTTGTCTTGTCTCGTCTTGTCTAGCAGCAGCCAGACGGAAGCAGCTCGTCCAAACCAAAGTGATCGCCATAATGAGAGCTATAGTCGCCTGCAGCTTTGAGAAAATTAACCAGAGAAAACTCTCACAACTGCCTAATTGCTATCAGGTTGGAGGCCATCGCTACTATGTTGGAGGCCATTGGCCATCGCTATTAGGTTGCCTATTTGCCTCTATCCTGCGCCGTGAAACTGCCTTATCAAAGCAGCCGAAAGAAAGGCTGAAAGCTCAGCTGAGGGGCACTCATTAAAGGTGGCGGTCTGGATTGCTGCCCTGAACCCAAGTGCAACGACCTGGGTGTGGGAACTTGGGTGCTTTATGATTTACATTGGCACCGCAGGAAACAAACAAGGAAGGGAAACAAACTGCAACTGCAGGAACAAGAAAAGCAAACCGCACAAAAAGCACGAGGAATTGGAATGCAAGCAAGCCAAACGCATGAGCGCATACAGAGTACTTTGCCTCTTCCCTTGAAGGACACCCAAACAAAAGGCAATCCCCTAACTGCTGCTAGGTGTCATATACGATGAGAGCGAGGAAGATCATCACCCAAAAGAGTGATCGAACCTTTGTTGACAAAGCTCGTGTGATGGACTTTTGTATCTGCCACTACAGCTGAGGCCACCGCGCTCAAGACGAAACCTCATCAAAGACTGGTACACAAAAGAGAGACACACTCCTCTTCTTTCACAAAAGGATCCCAAGGGCTTCATCAGCAAGGACGCTACTAGGGGCTGCTGGCATCGCTACTAGGAGCAAGGACGCTACCAAAACTCAACAGCTTTGCTCCCAAGCAACCGGAGATCAAATTCGCCAACTCTGCTAGCAGCGGCATCCGAATGAGTTTGGCCAGCCGAGCCATTCGAGCTAATCGCAAACCCCGCAAGACTAGCGCCCCCTTCCTCAGGAAAGTCACCAAGTCAGGAGAAATCATGTCTTGATTGAAAAAGAAGAAAGGTCTAAAGGAAAAAAAAAGAGGAAGATAGGTCTGAAGAAAGCCAAGAGAAAATTCGGGTCTGAAGAACAAATAAGGCAAGGAAGGAAGGAAGGAAGGAAGGAAGGAAGGAAGGAACAAATGAATACAGGTCTAGAGAAAAGCTCCTCAAGTCTGCAGGAAAAATCTTCTGTTGATTCAATATTTTTTTGTTTTGTGATTTCGAACCACTCTTAGTCCAAGGTGCGCCTGTGCTCCCGCACTTGTGAAAATCAAATTTATCAAAATCTCTACCACTGCGACCTCGGCAGAAGAGGCAGTTCACACAGTTACTTAGTTAGACTTGCTCTGTAAACCTGCAGACTTGTTGAGTGCTGTCCACGGGATGTTCTAGTGAGAATATGACATCGATATGCAAGCCAGGCTGCCAACGAAAGGGCAACATCAAAGCAGTTCCAAAGACCTCGTTGCAATCTTTGGTGATCAAAAGGCCCAAAAAAGCAGCAGATGGATTCGGCTAAGACTATTCGCAAAGAGGCAATCCCGTCCCAGGAAATACACAGACGGTGTAATAACCTCAGTTCTTGGTGCCTCTCACAAAAAACCAACAGTTTAAATTTAGAACAACTAAGTTATCCTAACAATCTAGGAACCAAAGCATTAGTGCGAGCACTTCTTCATGGAAGCTCGCCCTGGGGCGGGGGGAGCTTCCTTGAAGAAGCGTGAGCTGTCCTGCGTCCTAGCTAGGAGCAAACTGCTCCGAGTAGCTTACAAGTTTGTCCCTTACTTAATTAAGGGCCAGCAAAAGAAAATAGAAAGAGTAAAAAGACAACTTTTCGGCTCTTCCACAATCCGAGTTGCATAAGACTTGATAAATACCTCCAAATGATGGAACAAACAAACAACTTTTTTAGACCAAACTTCTAGCAGCGCTTCTGAATGCGTCAAACATCACTACTTCCAAAATAAGACTTCGACCCATTCTTCTCCGTGCCTCTGCGACAAACACCAGTGCAACAATCGTATCCACTACGAGCCAGCCAACCCAATCAGGGTTGGTGTCCAAAGCCACACCCATGAAAATGAAGCCTTGGCTGCCAAAAAAAAGGATCCAAAGGGGTACACAAAGGCTCCAACAGCTCAATTCACAAACATGTAAAGCAACCAACACACCAATTCTCTCATGCAACATGAACGAGGATCTATCTTTACCGTAGGGACTTACAGGTCGTTTTTCTTGTGGACCACGTGCTTGCCGATATCAAGTGACTCAGGATAATGGCTGCAGTCGAGACAGCTGTCACAAGATCCACCCATCTTTGGGACGTGGAGACCGGCTTTCGCTTTTTCTCGTACGCCATCAGCAAGGCAGTGGAGGTGCCTGTGGCAGGCATCTCCTCTCCCAAGAGTTCTCGTTGGACGATGAAAAGGTTCAAGACCTTGGTCTGGTTGGTTGAAGCCAAAGGAACCTGATAGGAATAGGCTCCACCCTAGAAGCGGTGGCCTCCAAGCTAATAGCAAAAGGAACCTACTAGGAATGGCCTCCACCCAGAAGCGATGACCATCGTGCTTGTGGAATCTCGCAAGGTACAGGACTCAAAGGACTCAAAGGACTCGGACTCAAGAAGCGAATGAGTGTTCTGTCGGCTTACCAGGGGTCCATCTGTGAGCTTTGGAAGGTCTGAAAGCAGCATCAATTCCTTGGAACTAGGAGCGATCGGACGCAACTAGTAGCTCCTGGCCTCGCTACTAGGAACAAGAAGCTACTAGGAACAAAGGGCATCGCTCCGTTCGTAGCGATGCCAGGAGCCCCTACTAGCTTCCAACCTACCAGAAAAACAACATGCCTTCCTGAGAATGAGATTTCATATGCAATTGCGATGGGTTCATACGAGCTGAGATGAAAGAGGTGCTTGAACCTTGATGTAAACAGATTCCTCATTTCCTTCTGGCTAGGCTCCACGAAGTCATTCCAGGCCAGAACAGGCTGCATATGGCCTTTCTTGCTGCCTTTGTTGAAGACTTTCTCATAGATCCTCTTCAGTTCGAGAACGACCTGGAGCTGCTCCGCGAAACTGAGGCGGAACTCCCTTTGAGTGGGAACTTTTGGTCATCATCTCTGAAGAAGAAAGTACAGATTCACAGAAAATAGTGTTTTAGTCTTGCTTCCAAAGAAAAATACAAATTTTTCTAAGCCGTTGACCTCATCCAGCTCTTCCTCAGATCCCAAAGCTGCCGACTTTTCTGTACTTTCTTTTCTTCTCCAACAACACATTAGTTGAAATAGAAAAGGAATTGGAAACAGTTCAGAAATACATACATTCTTTGAACCCTTTTGTCTTTTCTGGGTTTTATTTTTCTTATCGCTTGAATTGACTCATCCAAACTGAAGCTGTGCCGAGTGGCCGGGCCGAGTGTGATTTCAAATCTAGTTGTCTGCCTCGTTGATGTTCTGGTGGACTTCCCTGTTGATGAAGCCTTCTGCATTGCGCTGGACAAGTCCTTAGAACAAACGGCAAATTTTGCAAATTAGAATTCTTACTAGTAACAAGAAACTAGTAGTTTGGAGGCCATTGCTATTAGGTTGGAGACCATCGCTACTAGGGTGGAGGCCATCGCTAGCAGCTATATAAGTTTCCCAAAAAATCATTAGCGTGAGCTATCCTGCATCCATACTAGTAGCTTAAGTAAGGTACTAGCTACCTCTCCCTTACTTAATTAAGCAGGCGCCTACTGAATTAAGTAGGGAGGAGGGGGAGCGTGCAAAAAAAGGGTCTAACGGTTAGACCTACGGCTCTTCAGACTGAAGTCTTCGGCCAAGCTTCACGACCCATCACAACTTTGACCTTTGGATCTTTGACATTGAAGAGCTTCTCAAGCCTAGGCAGTGCAGATCTGCCATACAAGGCAAAGGACAAAAAGGACACACGAGCCAACAACATTTCATGCTTTTCTAGCAACACACAAGATCTGAGATTCATTTGGCTAGCTCTGCACAGGAAGCGGTGAATGAAAAGCTAAAAATGGGGCGGGCTGCAGCACAAGCACTGAGGCTTTACTTGCTCCCATAAAAACCGGCGTTGCTGAAATCACGTGTCTAAGGAGAGCACCTCTCAATGATTCTAAACCTGGTGGTCGTACTTGCTCGACGACTCCTAGTTTGGCCAACCCATCTCCAACGAAAACAAGCATTGGCTAAGCATCTCCTCTGCATCCGTCCTGAATTTTTCGGTTGCTCGGTTCACCTGCAGGGACGATCTCGGTTCACAGCGCTTGGAACGCACTCCTCATACTGCAAACACTTCTTTGACCAGTCTTCTTGGTGTTCTGACCGTCATGAGGCATTCTGAGGCATGTGGACGACATGAGCCTTCTCCACTTTCACTTCAGCTTCCATGAAGCCACCGCCTTCCAATGTCCATTGCCTGAGTTTTTTGATGGTGCCACAGTCGGTGTTCTACAAACACGACGGAGTCACTGTGGCAGCTGGTGTTTCACAAACAGTTCAGACAGTTTTTGTGCTTCGCAGTGTCTTGCAAAGCATCTGAAACTGCTGTTTGAATCCTTTTTTGGAACACTCTTTGATGACTGTTGATGCCTAGCTGCTGTCGGAGTGAATTTGTTTTCACTCGGCCTGAGGCAAGTGTGCCTACGTCCGAGTCGATGTCCACTTCAAGATATTCTTCCAGCATTGAAGCTGGGATACAAAGAAGCCTGAGCTTAAGAATTCATTGACAAAAGGAAGGAAAAAGGAAACAAGAAGCTAGGAACAAAGGGCATCGCTACGAACGGAGCAAAGGACGCTACTAGGGGCTCCTGGCATCGCTACGAACGGAGCGATCGGACGCGTTGTTCGTATCCGTGAGATACGGTTTCGCCTTTGAAGTGACCACGCGCGTGTTGCATCAGGACTTGGTCGATGCGATGCCGCGAGGTGTTCGCTGAGTTTGGCTGATTCCACGCGGAGCCACGCGGAGTTTGCATATCTTGAACTGCTAAGTCTCTTCTTCAGCCGTCCGCGCTTTCTGCAAAAGTCAAGAAGGTTGACCTTTCCAGTTGAATCAATTAGGGTCTCTGGTTTGCTTTCCCTTTAAGGTGGACACACACACAATACACGCGGGCTCCATTTGGGACCAATTTCTTATGACGCTGCAGATGTGCGCAGTAAGGGTGATCAATGCAAAGTATCTGAGCAGCGTGCTCCGAAGAAAAGGTTCGGAACAAATGAGATCGTGTGTATTGCATGTGATTGCGAATTGAGACTCGCCAAGTTACACATCAGCGCCAGTTTCTCCCCACTCCTGAGAAACAAAATGCTGCTGAGAACTGCTAGGACGTAGTGGCTGTCATGACTGCGTGAATTTCTGCGACCCGATCACCGCTTTCCAAGGCCAGTCATCGCTGATTTGCAATGGTAGGTCAAGCACTTCCTTTCAGGGCAACATTCCGCCCTACACCGGACAAATCCCTAGCTTCTTGCCAGTAAGAAGGCTCCGTTCGTAGCGATGCCAGGAGCCTCTAGTAGCGTCCTTTGCTCCGTTCGTAGCGATGCCCTTCGTTCCTAGTAGCTTCAGGCCAATACTAGGCCGCACCAAATCTGTCCTGCTGTAGCATCGCTGGCTTTGTCTCCCCACTGAAATCCCCGCAGGTGACTGTGACAGTGCACTTGGTAGGTTCATCGTCTGGACGACCTGACATCTTGCACTTTCAGCCTTTCTCAGCTCTCAGTCTGAAAATGAAGCTAATAGCAGTGGCCTCACCCTAAATGACTTCCCTCCTACTAGCAATGAGCCTGCCAACAACTATGGGGTTAGAATTCATGGGCACACTGAAGAGGTCTTACGGCTGTACGCGTCTCCGCCTCGCAAGGCAGGTGCAGCTACTTGACCAATCCCATAGACAGTGGTCCGAACCTGAAGACGGCTGGTTACATGGCTTCCAAATGTGCAGATTGTCACCTTTACAGCTATTCAATTGATAATGATTCTCTCTTCTCATTCTCGACTTGACTGAACATGATGTCATCTGGAATGGGCATTCCACAACAACATCATATGCCTTGTGCAAACTCTCTCGCTCATTCAGATCAAGCAACGAAAGCAATATTCCGATTACTTTCCTTTGAACCGCGACTGCGCGCACTGCGTGTGCTTGCTTGGTGGTCAACTTGAAGTTGCTCGTCGATTTCGGGCTTCTCTGAGATCGCACAGATGGACTCTACTTCGTCTTCCATCTCTAAGACCTCATAAGTCTCTTCCTCGTTTGGAAGAAACTCCTGCAATCAGAGTTTCTGGTAGAATATTTGGAATGGTAAGCCAATTTCTTCCTTTGCTTCAGATTCCTATTTGAGAATTGCTTTCTTTGCCATCTGAAACAGCACAGCGTCACAACGTCCTTGCTGGCGATAGACACCCTGCTCACTCTCTCACTCCCCTTATGATGCGAGTTTCTGCCTTTCAACGATGGTCCGTCCTGGTGGCCACCAAAAGCCACGCAAGAATTTTGCAATGTTTCTAATTGAATTCTAATCCTAGCAATGGCCTCCAATCAGAACTTTCAAAGTTGTGCTTTCAAAATGCCACTTCCACTTTTCCAAATTCTACAAACAACACCTCTTGTCACCTCGGTGAGGTCCTCCGCAACGCTCAAGGAGATGATTTGTTCTTGCAAAGCTGCATTCTGATCTTTGAGCAGCCGTACTTCTTCGTCCTGATACATTCGTGCAACTGGACAAAACTATGCAAGTGTCCACACAAATCATCTTGCCATGTCTGCTTTGCCACTATGAACTTCTGAAAAACCTTGAGTGCACTATAGGCCAGGGCACATGTTGGGCCAGGAGTTGCTGAAGGAGCTCGTGAAATTGTCCCGGCATTCTGCACTCAGGTCTCCATGGCTGGAATTCGACGCAAGAATCTGTGCTCACTCCACTTCAATTTTTCTATTCTCTTGGACACGAGCTCAACACATGGAGCTCGTTGTGTTCAACTTCATGCTCATCTTCTTTTAAACTTCCGTCTTGCTTGTTTTCAAGTCTTGTGGTATGTCGTTCATGTATGTTCACACATCACATGTACCCTCCTCGTGTTTATGGTGCAACGCAGCTAAGAATCGGCGCACGTCGACACAGACAGGATTCATGTCGACGATCAAGGCATCCCTGTCAACGTCATGTGCGTGCTGCCAATTCGCCGTAGCGCTTTTCACAGCTTTGCACCCTTTCCTCCTGGTTCTCCGTGTGAAACCTCACATGGCCAATGTGAGCTTAGGCTTGAACCAGTGCAAACGATCTTCAGGCCTGTTGGGGCCACCGAAGCTACGCAGTGACGAACCGTTCAAATCTGACGGCTTCTGGATCCGACGGCCTCGCCGCAGCGAACGATCTCCCGCTTCAGGTCCGGTCATTCGGGGACGATGAGAAACGCCAGCACACCGCAGCTCGTACCTTGCGCGTCAAGAAACGCCGAAAGGAAAAAGAGGAAGGCGACAAAAAAGGTCTTTAAAGGCCTAAAGAAATCTGAACAAGATTGAGAAACCTCCAACCTAGTAGCGTCCTTGTTACTAAAGGTTTCAATCAAACAAGAAAGAAGGCAAGCGAAAACAAACTTGGCCTTTTGGCCTTCTTTCAGGTTAATAATCCCAGTTCTCATGCCCAAATCGAGGAACATCTTCTGCCCACGTCTGTGTGCATGATTCACAGGCCACAAGCCAACTTCATCTCACAACGTGAATGCCCCACCTGCAGAAGAGCTTCACAAGGGATAAGGGATGTCCCTCTGCTCTTCCCAAATCTTCTCAGCTGTGGTTTGCACCTGTCAAGGATTGGCACGCCACATTTGTCTCAGAACACTCCTCCGCTCTTTTGCTTATTAGAAATCATCATGAGGAGGTCTCCCAGTCATTGTTTTCGCATTTTCGCAGAAAGGACGTCTCAACCCTATCTCATCCTTGAGAGCTGCAATGGCGAATTCGACATTGTGCTGTTTATCCTCCCTTTCAAGTTCGCAAGAACATCTTTTCTACATGCAAATATCTCAACACGAAAGGCCTGGAAACTTGAAGTACGGACTACCAGCATAGGGCCTCAGAGCCGAATCTGGCAATTGGCCAAAGCAAAAAATACAGTTATTTCATGGAATTTATAATTTTTATCAAAGGAAATTTAGAGGAACTTCCGTGTTACGAACATTTACATCACTCATCGTACACCACTCATCATATCATACACCACTCATCATACACCACTCAATATACACCAGTCATCATACACCACTCATCATACACCACTCGTCATACACCACTCATCATACACTACTCATCATACACCACTCATCACACACCACTCGTCATACATCACTCATCATACACCACTCATCATACACCACTCATCATACACCACTC
>CAXAMN010001226.1:168737-198035 GCA_963970005.1 Durusdinium trenchii | reverse complement strand
CATCATACACCACTCATCATGCACCACTCATCATACACCACTCATCAGACACCACTCATCATACACCACTCATCATCCAGTTAGCTCTAATTTCAAGAGCTCTAGCTCCATTCAGCTCTAGTTGCGAGAGCTCTAGTTTCAACAGCTCTAGCTCCAGTTAGCTCTAGTTTCAATAGCTCTAGCTCCAGTTTACGTGGCAGGCGCAGCACTTTGTGAACCTCCATGTGCAGATTTCGTGGCAGGCACAGCACTTTGTGAACCTCCATGTGCAGAGTTCGTGGCAGGCACAGCACTTTGTGAACCTCGTGGCAGGCGCAATACAAAATGCATTTTCGAGAGATAGCGGACGCACGAAATGCTGTGCTTTTCAATAGAAAGGGTGGCTCCGAAGCTTGCAAGTCAAGCTTTGCGGATCGGCGTGTGCGAGACGGTCTCGAGTCATTCTCGGATCATGCTCGGAATCGTCCCTCCATTGGGATTAGAGTTTTCAGTTGTTTCTTGAAGTGCAGATTTCGTGGCAGGCACAGCACTTTGTGAACCTCCATGTGCAGATTTCGTGGCAGGTGCAGCACTTTGTGAACCTCCATGTGCAGAGTTCGTGGCAGGCGCAGCACTTTGCACTTTGTGAACCTCGAGGTGCAGATTGCGTGGCCGGCACAGCACTTTGTCACTTTGTGAACCTCCATGTGCAGAGTTCGTGGCAGGCACATGTGAACATCCATGTGTAGATTTCGTGGCAGACACAGCACTTTGTGAACCTCCATGCGCAGAGTTCGTGGCAGGCGCAGCACTTTGTGAACCTCGAGGTGCAGATTTCGTGGCAGGCACAGCACATGCGTTTTCGAGAGATAGCGGACGCACGAAATGCTGTGTTTTTCAAAAGAAAGGGTGGCTCCGAAGCTTGCAAGTCAAGTTTTGCGGAACGACGTCTGCGAGACGGTCTCGGGTCATTCTCGGATCATGCTTGGAATCGTCCCTCCACTGTGGTTAGAGTTTTCACTTGTTTCTTGAAGTGCAGATTTCGTGGAAGGCACCGCGCTTTGTGAACCTCCATGTGCAGATTTCGTGGCAGGCCCAGCGCTTTGTGAACCTCGAGGTGCAGATTTCGTGGCAGGCACAGCACTTTGTGAACCTCCATGTGCAGGTGAGACCTGGTGACTTAGTCAAAGGAAGTTTAGTGTGCAAAACTTCCGTGTTACGGACATTCCACAGCTGTTCAACCACCACTCATCATACACCACTCATCAAGCACCACTCATCATGCACCACTCATCATACACCACTCATCATACACCACTTTTCATACACCACTCATCATACACCACTCATCATACACCACTCATCATACACCACTCATCATACACCACTCGTCATACACCACTCATCATACACCACTCATCATACATGTGCAGATTTCGTGGCAGGCGCAGCACTTTGTGCACCTCCATGTGCAGATTTCGTGGCAGGCGCAATACAAAATGCGTTGTGGAGAGATAGCGAACGCACGAAATGCTGTATTTTTCAATGGAACCGGTGGCTCCGAAGCTGGCAAGTCAAGGTCTGCGGAACGACGGTTGCGAGACGGTCTCGGGTCGTTCTCGGATCATTCTCGGGCATGGTCGGAATCGTCCCTCCATTGGGATTAGAATTTTCACTTGTTTCTTGAAGTGCAGATTTCGTGGCAGGTACAGAACTTTGTGAACCTGCATGTGCAGATTTCGTGGCAGGCCCAACACTTTGTGAACCTCCATGTGCAGATTTCGTGGCAGGTGCAGCACTTTGTGAACCTCCATGTGCAGATTTCGTGGCAGGTGCAGCACTTTGTGAACCTCCATGTGCAGATTTCGTGGCAGGTGCAGCACTTTGTGAACCTCCATGTGCAGATTTCCTGGCAGGCACAGCACTTTGTGAACCTCCATGTGCAGATTTCGTGGCAGGTGCAGCACTTTGTGAACCTCCATGTGCAGATTTCGTGGCAGGCACAGCGCTTTTTGCACCTCCATGTGCAGATTTTGTGGCAGGCGCAATACAAAATGCGTTGTGGAGAGATAGCGAACGCACGAAATGCTCTATTTTTCAATGGAACCGGTGGCTCCGAAGCTGGCAAGTCAAGGTCTGCGGAACGACGGTTGCGAGACGGTCTCGGGTCATTCTCGGATCATTCTTGAAGTGCAGATTTCGTGGCAGGCTCAGCAGTTTGTGAACCTGCATGTGCAGATTTCGTGGCAGGCACAACACTTTGTGAACCTCCATGTGCAGATTTTGTGAACCTCCATGTGCAGATGTCGTGGCAGGTGCAGCACTTTGTGAACCTCCATGTGCAGATTTCGTGGCAGGCGCAGTACTTTGTGAACGTCCATGTATAGAGTTCGTGGCAGGCGCAGCACTTTGTGAACGTGTGGAGATTTCGTGGCAGGTGCAGCGCTTTGTGAACCTCCATGTGCAGATTTCGTGGCAGGCGCAGCACTTTGTGAACCTCCATGTGCAGATTTCGTTGCAGGCACAGCACTTTGTGAACCTCCATGTGCAGATTTCGTGGCAGGTGCAGCGCTTTGTGAACCTCCATGTGCAGATTTCGTGGCAGGCGCAGCATTGTGAACCTCCATGCGCAGATTTTGTGGCAGGTGCAGCACTTTGTGAACCTCCATGTGCAGATTTCGTGGCAGGTGCAGCACTTTGTGAACCTCCATGTGTAGATTTCGTGGCAGGCACAGCGCTTTGTGAACCTCCATGCGCAGATTTCGTGGCAGGCACAGCATCTGGGGAGCTGGAAGCTGAGATCTGGCGACATTGTAGTACAACTTTAGTACGCGGAGCAATCTGTAGAGCTGGAAGCTGAGAACTGGCGACTTTCTAGTACAACTTTAGTACGCGGAGCAATCTGTAGAGCTGGAAGCTGAGAACTGGCGACTTTCTAGTGCAACTTTAGTACGCGGAGCAATCTGTAGAGCTGGAAGCTGAGAACTGGCGACTTTCGAGTACAACTTTAGTACGCGGAGCAATCTGTAGAGCTGGAAGCTGAGAACTGGCGACTTTGTAGTACAACTTTAGTCCGCGGAGCAATCTGTGCAGCTAGAAGCTGAGAACTGGCGACTGTGTAGTACAACTGCAGTGCGCGGAGCAATCTGTAGAGCTGGAAGATGAGAACTGACTGGCGACTTTCTAGTACAACTTTAGCACACGGAACAACCTGTGGAGCTGGAAGCTGAGAACTGGCCACTTTGTAGTACAAGTGTAGTACGCGGAGGAGTCATCTCCCGCGACTGAGTCATCTCTTGCTGCTCATTCATCTCTCGCTGCTGAGTCAGCTCTCGCTATAGCCATCTCTCGCGGCTGAGTCATCTCTCGCGACTCAGTCATCTCTCGCTGCTGAGTCATCTCTCGCGGCGTGCAGGTTTGGCACAGTTCATACTGATAGTATTTGGTTGCATTTATGCAGGGCAGGACATTCAACTGCTGGTCAATACACCACTCATCATACACACTGATCCTGCAGGGGGCACACACCTTACACACATGTGGAATCCCGCGGGTCAAAAGTCCGGAGCGCGTGCGTTTGACTGGAGGACGCGCATGTTGGAGAGAACGTGGACACTCCTATAGGTCAATTTGTTCTTATAGGAAACTTCCGCCGCCGGCTTGCCCGGGAACTGCTTGTAGTACAACTTTCGTTCGCGGAGCAATCTGTGGAGCTGGAAGCTGAGAACTGGCGACTTTGTAGTACAACTTTAGTGCGCGGAGTACCTGGGGAGCTGGAAGCTGAGAACTGGCGACTTTGTAGTACAACTTTAGGTCGCGGAGCAATCTGGGGAGCTGGAAGCTGAGAACTGGCGACGTTGTAGTACAACTTTAGCACGCGGACTATCTGGGGAGCTGGAAGATGAGAACGGGCGACTTTCTAGTACAACTTTAGTATGCGGAGCAATCTGGAAGCTGAGAGCTGGCGACTTTGTAGTACAACTTTAGTACGTGGAGCAATCTGGGGAGCTGGAAGCTGAGAACTGGTGACTTTGTAGTACAACTTTAGTACGCGGAGTCTCTGGGCAGCTGGAAGATGAGAACTGGCGACTTTCTAGTGCAACTTTAGTACGCGTAGCATCTGGCGAGCTGGAAGATGAGAACTGGCGGCTTTGTAGTGCAACTTTAGTACGCGGAGTATCTGGGGAGCTGGAAGATGAGAACTGGCGACTTTGTAGTACAACTTTAGTACGCGGAGTATCTGGGGAGCTGGAAGATGAGAACTGGCGACTTTGTAGTACAAGTTTAGTACGCGGAGCAATCTGTGGAGCTGGAAGCTGAGACCTGGCGATTTAGTAGTGCAACTTTAGTACGCGGCTGAGTCATCTCTCGCCGCTGCTCTGGCGTCCCTGCAGCTGAGTCATGTCTCCCGACCACCCGGCTCTCTTGAGAGGTTGACAAATTTTAGCTACTTTGCTGACTCAAAAGTAGTCATTTCGATTACTTTCTGGAGACCTCAAAACACGTGTTTTGAGAGGTTGACAAATTTGAGCTAATTAGCTTCGTGTCTAAACAAGCTATCACATCATAGTTAACGTCTAGCTCCAGTTAGCTTTAGTGGAGCTCGGAGCTAGAGCTAGAGCTATGCTTCACTCATCACTCATCACTCATGCGTCTGACTGAGGGACACGAGGGACACGCATGGTGGAAAGAACCGGGCCACTCCTATAGGTCAATTTGTTCTTTTCGGAAACTTCCGCCGCCGGCTTGCCCGGGAACTGCTTGTACGAAGTGATACGAAGTACGCTGGTACAGACAAGACATGCCAAACCATGGCTGTGGTCTAGAACAGTGGCGACATGCATTTCACGTCCGAAACAATATTGCAGTACCATCACGCTCCTGACGTTCCTGGAAAGGCTACTACAAGCAACGCGCGCACTACCAGATGCTGAGTTTGGCAAGGAACTACCATGGGGACTCCGGTGGATAAGGCCTCCATGAAGCTGTTCTGTCCACCATGAGTTAGGAAGACATCCACTCCAAGTCGAAGCAAATCCACCTGACGAAGCTCTGAAAAAGAAGGGAACGGCCAAAGCCAAATGAATGAAATTTGGAGACACCTCCAGCTCCCTGACTGGGTGTGCCAACAATCACCGATCTTAAGTAGAATTTGAGAACATCTAGCCACCCTCCTTCCTACTCACCGCACTCAGACTCAGTGCCAGGTTCCCTTTTCGCACCACGCCCCACCTGCGGAAGCGTAGCGCGGCAGAAGACGTTCGGTGGCACCTGCGAGGCGGAGCCTTGTTTCGCTAAGAGGAATGGGACGGAGCGACGCAAAGGTTGTTGGGAAAAAGAAGAACAACACAACGACACAACTAGGAACAATGTTACCTATGTTCGGGGCTCCTGGCATCGCTAACTAGGAGCAAAGAAACTACTAGGAGCCAGGACGCTACTAGGGGCTCCTCGCCTTACTAGTAGCAACAAGAAGCTACTAGTAACAAGGGCATTACTACTAGTAGCAAGAAGCTATTAAGAAGCTATCATCGTTCATCTCCTTTCATCTCCTTCTAATTCTTTCTAGGTGATTTCCTCCAACCCACCGCCGGACTGTGACCCACCTGTAGGTGGTCGAGGGCATCCGCTTGAGGTCCCAAGGCCAACAGGATCAGCGCGTCCTCCGTCCCAAAGACGTCGAAGGCCGCTTGCCAGGCGGACTGACAGAGCTCCTCGAGAGTTGGTGGGTCATGGCGACTCCGGACGGAACATGAACAGAATCGACTAAGGAGCTCCACCTACCATGGTGAAATGCGCCAAGTGAAGTTTACTTGCCTCTAGAACTCTTGAGGAAGATCTGTTCAGTATGCTGGGAGAGCGAGAATAGGATTGGTTGTGATTGGTGATCGCTAATTAGTTGTTGAGAATCAAGTCAAACAGTTGTGGACATCTAGAAGCTGCTGCCAGGTTGACCAAGCTGGGTCGCTTCTGCTGTTGCTCAATCGTATTGTGTCTTCCACAAGCTTAGTTCCCTTCAGTTCTCGCATGGAAAGTCATGGATCCTTCGGATTGAAATTTCTTTTTCAACGTACGAAACGGCCCTGAAGTTCTCCTTGCCGGATAGGCCTCTCTTCTCTCCGTCGATGCTGCAATGGGCGTTCCAGCCGTAGTCGACATGATCTCCCGTGATGACGGTCCCAAGACTCACCAAAATCACCAGGCGGCCTTCGGCCTTCGCTGCGCGCGCCAAGGCCAAGACTTCTTCTTCAGAGCTGCTTTCTCCGTCACTGGAAGGGTGGCCAAACTTGTGACCAGCTGCACGCTTGGCACCTGAAACGAGGGGAAGAGAGGCGAAAAGCAGCGCTGTTTGCGATGCTAATTGCAAGGTCACCGAGCCACAGCTGAGCTAGATAGGGTAGCAGTGGTCGATGGTGAAGAATTGGAATCACATGGTCTGGAACATGAAAAGAAAGGAAAAAAAAGGAAAAGACAATAATAGTTTTCTTGTTCCTACTGGTAAGGCCAGGAGCCCCTTTCTAGTGTCCTTTCTCGTAGTAGGGATGCCCTTTGTTCCTAGCAGTTTCCTGCTAAAAATTAGATCTTTTGAGCCATAGTCACCAGGCTTGTCCAACAAAGGGCCCAAGAATAGAAATTCATGGCCGTCGTAAGCTTTCTCCAAGTCTGCGGGCATTGGATCCGCCAGAAACTCTGCGGTGGTGACCAAGGTCAGGGCAGAAGCCAAAGCACTTGGCATCAGGCCTCGGGAAACTGGAGCGAAGCTCGGGTGAAACAAAACACCCGAGAAGCACCATCTTAGCTATAGCTGATTTGGCATCTTGGAAGACATGTGGCTAGCTACCAGAGGGAGCAAATCTTCGATCTTCGCTTTGGTGGGCTCGGTGAACCTAGTAGGTGATGTCCTCCAGCCTACGACCGCGATAGCCTTCAACCTAATAGCAAATCTTGGTCCAAAAGCGCCATTGAGCGCCCAGAAACCCACTGGCTTCAAGGTATCCTCCACAGGCATCTGGAGCCCATAACGTTCTCGCAGTCGATCCAAGCACTCGTGAAGTGCTGGAAAGCTGAGGCGTTCCTCTAAGATCTCTTCGGCGGTGGAGCTGACGGACTTCAACAGGTTGTTAAAAATGAGTTTCACACCTCACCGACTCGAAGACAGTGAAGAAATTCCACGCGAAGACTTCGACGCGAAGAAGCTGTTTGGTTTAACACCTCTACATGACAGGTCCCTTTTTTGGTGTCTGAGGAAATTCCGTTTGGAAAAAGAGGTGCCCAGAGTCTGTCCGCTTCGCCTTCCAAACATGTTTGAAAAGAAAGGTGGTATACAGTTCGCTTACTACTCAGAAAGGCCAATGAAACCCGGGAAGAAAAAGCAAACGCGAACATTCCGATGAGCCGAAGGACTCCCAGGCCCTGCAGTGGTCAGCCGCCCTGCCGAAGGAATACCCAAGATTTGAGCTGCTAATGGCGCTTCTAAGTTGACGAGAGGGCAGAAGAGCACGGCGTCCGCATGGATGCTGCGAAGCCAACGCAAGGTGCCCGGAAGCATCAGCTCAATGGCTAGCTCTCGCAAGAGCAAACGTGCTTTGGTGAAGCTGCCTTTCAAGCCGTGTTCTTCTTGAAGAGATCCAAGAGCACCGAACATGGCTGGATCCCGACCTTCATAGAGCTCATGTTGCATCTGAATGTCGCTGTGAAAGCTGGCGCCAGTGTCTTCGATCGCTTCCCTCATCTGTTCCCGGCACAAGTAGTGCACTTCATGCCCCAGGCTCACAAGACTTCGGGCGATGGCCAACGAAGGATTGATGTGACCAGAGGCCATGGGAAAAACAAAAGCGAAAGAACGGGCACCGCCAACGGGCGGACCGCCGGTACGACCTTCTACCTCGGCAAGAGGATTTGTCATCTCCATCCTTTTTGGAGGAGTTTTGGGAGGAACTGTACTTGCAAAGAAAAGCTTGGTCTGAGCCAGGATAGAACCGCTGAAACTTTTGAAGAAACCCATTGGAAAGCTCCATCCGACTCGCTACTCAATATCTACCCGAGTCTACCGACTTCCATGTGGCAATAGATGTCCACTTTCACCTAAGCCATCTTCCAGCAAACTCCTTGGGTGCTTTCCCTCCACCCAGCATCTTCACCCCCTTCATCCCCTTCAAGGGGGGTCTCCCTTTTTCCTTTCACCAGCACTGCTCAACGTGGATGGCCCCGGATCTAAGGATCACACCGTTCTGCGCCTCCGCGAAGCACTGCTCCGCCTGCGCCGCGTCGCCCAGCACCGCGCCCAGCAGCGCCTCCCGACGCGGCGCCAGCGCCGCCAGCAGCGCGGCCGGGCGCGAGGGGAGCTCCGCCCGCAGGGCGGACAGCAGCGCCTCGGGCGGACGCCATTTGTTCATGTAGTTCGATGTTTTTCCTGACCTTTAGAGTTCTTTTTAGTCAGAAATTCCTTTAGGTCACTTGGAAATGTGTTGGAAAGAGTGGATTCATCGGCTTGGACTCTTCAGTGTCGGGAACCACGCCACAGAATAGACCGATTGGACACAAGGCCTCCACGATGCTCAGGTGGTACAGGATTTGAGCCATCTGTTGGTGTATCATCACTGCTCTCTTCCATCACCTAACCTAAAGGAAACAACTGGTCATAGAACGTCACGTTGGTGATGGAAGCATTTCCACATGGTGGGCAACCCGACCCGAGGTCCCGGTCGTCACCCGTGCGACGCGACGAAGCGCGTGACCCGGGGACACGCCGGTCGCACCAGCGAAGAGACCAAGTGAGTGACTTTGTTACTACTAGTAAGGCACTTGTTTCTAATAGCTAACAGCGAGCCTTCTCCACCACAGAGATGATGCAAATGCGCAAAGTGGCATCGCTGATCGAGCCCTGCGACAAAAAGGATTTGAACAACTTGTGTCTTGGAAGAATTTGCAGAAACGACATGAACGCCTCATTTTCGGATCTTCAATGACATGTCATCGGCAGTTCCTCTCAGCTGCCTTCCAATCCGGTTCATCGGGTGGGCCATTCTGGTGAACATGTGCCAGGTACATCAACACGTCTATCTCCTGAACACCACTGAAACATCAAGATACATCCTCATTCCTATTGGCTCTTTTACTTCCCTGACTTCCCTCCAACTCCCTCCTCAAGAAACCGTCAGGCCCGGCCAACAACATCTCAAACTTTTTTCCTGTCATTTCTCATCTCTCAACATGTCATCCATGTCTTCCGTTTCTGCGCTGATCACCAACCGTCCACACTCCAAGTGCCGGAGGCCATCGATCTGCGGAAGCCGCTCCACGGACAGCTCTGCGCCCAGGCGCAGCCGCCGGAGGCCGCTGGGCCATGCGACGGAACGGAGACATTGGTCGAAGCCTTTGCCCAAGCTGAGGCTGTGAAGCTTCTCGGGGAAGATCACACCAAGCCTGAGATGAAGACCAGGACGCAAAGAAACGCATGTGTTTCTTTTCATAGAAGAAGATCACCGTTTCGTTTCTTCTGTTGATATTGGTATGGTGGGAGTGGGAGGTGACGACATTTTCCAAGAATGACAAAGTAGCAATGGCTGATTGAAGCTGTAGCCCAAAGCCAGGCTTTGAAGAGTGCTGGGAAGTACTACGTCAAGCAAGCTTTGATCAAAGCCTTCGCCGAAGGTGAGGCTTTCCAAGGGCGGCCAGGTGATGCGATCCAAGGGCTGATTGAAGCTGCAGCCAAAGACCAGGCTCCTGAGACTGCTTGGAAGACGAACCTGTTCCAGACTGCAGTTAAAGGCTTCACCAAAGACCAGGCTCCGAAGATGGCTTGGCAGCGCAACAGCTTCCAAACTTTGATTGAAGAAATAGCCAAACGTCAGACGTTGGATGCTGTCGGGCAACATCACCCCTTCCAGTGTCTGATTGAAACACTCGCTGAAGGTAAGCTCTTGGAGGTTCTTTGGCCATATCACATCTACCAAACTGTGGTTGAATCTATATCCAAACGTTAAGCTTTGCAAGCTCTCAGGAAAGGCCGCCGGTGCGATCCATTTTTGACACGTTTTGCGCACGTCGAAGGTTAGCTCTTCAAGGTTTCTGGGCCAAATCAGTTCGCCGATGTCCTGTTGCAACGTTAGACTTCGAAGACTTGGCAAAGTCAACTTGTGCAAGTTCACATCGCTGCTGAACACCAGGTGTTGAAGGTTATGGGGCAGGTTCACGTCGGCCAAGCTCTTCTTGAAGCAGTCCCCAAGTGTCAGGCTCTGGAGGTTGCTTGGAAATGTCACTTCTTTCAAGCACTGGTTGAAGTAACGGCCAAACTTTAGGAGCCTTAACTGATCTGGTAGAACCACTCCTCGCAAGCTTTGATTGAAAGTATGGCCGAATGTCAAGTTCTGGAGATTTCTTGGCAAATGGCAACCTTCCAAGCTTTGGTTGAAGCCAGTTCCGAAGATTAGATTATGAAGATCATTTGGCCATATCACTCCTTGCAACTTCTGATTAAAGTTGCTGCCAAATGTCAGGCTATGAAGCCTCTCGGGCAAAGCAACCCCATCCAAACTCTGGTCAAAGAATTCACCAAGTGTGAGGTTCGTAAGGGTACTGGGCCAATTCACACCCAAACTCTGGTTGAAGCAACTCCCCAAAGTCAAGCTCTGCAGAGTCTTTGGGAAGTCGACTCTTTCCAAACTCTGATTGAACTTCCAACCCAATGTGAGGCTCTGCAACTGGCTGGGCCAAGTGATATTCTCCAAGGTCTGATTGAAATGCCACCCAAAGGCCATCCTTCGGAGATGGGGCCATCGGAAGTGGAGCAAACTCTGGTCGAAGCGATCGCCGAAGGTGAGGCTCTCTAAAGCAGCTGGAAAAGAAGGCGCCCTCTCCGTCTGATCGCCGTGCGTCTCCTCGACTTCGTCGAAGTCCTGATGGAAGGTCCGGCTGGAGAAGAGACTTTGAGTTTGCAGTGAAATCGTTTCCCATTTGGGGCCCAAACCCATGGCCCAAACCAGGTCTTCAGTACAAACGACGAAATAGGTCAGCGATGCCTTGCCCTGTTCTACCAGGTTTTGTAGAACATGGCAGCCTAATTGTTCTTGGCAGTGCGGACTGACATTGATTGGTTGTTGCGTTCCATCTACCGCTAGACCCCATCGAGAAATGATGAGAACCGCCTTGCCTCTTTGAAATGGTGTGGACCGGATGCCAGCTTCCAACAAGGCAGGCAAGACTGATGGTTGTAAAACATTTCTGGAGCTGCTCATTCTGATGATTTGGAAGAGATCAGAAAGAAGAAGAGGAACTGCTCTAAAAGAACACCAAAGCATTCATAGCCCGCTCAAATGTACGCAAGTACTGATCTTTCCTTACTTTTTTCTTTTGCCATTGATCTGAGATTAATCTTGTTTCTAAGTCTCGATCCGAAGCTTCTTCAAAGTACTGGGCAAAAGCTCCGGTTTTCTGGCGACGTCCACGAGTTCGGTGAGGCCCTCCAAGAGCTCCTGTCAACGGCTAACGTGGGTGCGATGGGGGCCATGGCCAGTGCGGCAAAAAAACGAACAAAGTTGGACATCATAGCGTCCTGGCTCCAAGTAGTAAGGCCAGGAGCCCCTAGTAGCTTCTTGCTCCTAGTAGTAAGGCCAGGAGCCCCTAGTAGCGTCCTTGCTCCTAGTAGCGATGCCAGGAGCCCCTAGTAGCGTCCTTGCTATGTTGCTACAGACTCCAGGCTGGTGATTCTGTGCGAAAGAACGCCTTTCTCAGGCATGGACGGCTGCTTTGGGACCCGCTCCTGGCCCTCCCCATCGCTGGGATCGGACAGGAAGCGCCAGGCGTCCAACAAGTTCACCGGACGGTAGACGAAGGACAAGCACGGCACGTCGGACGCGTCACCGCTCAGCCCTTGCTCCTTGAGCGCTCCGAGCTGGTTGGGGTGGAACAAAGAAGGCTGGTTTGAGGCACAAACATCAGACGTAACCGTTGCCAGTCGCTGAGGTCTGGCTTGGAGGTTTCTTCGGTGAAAGGCCGGAGTCTCCTGAGCCTCACTGCTTGAGGGTACTCGTCTCAACTAGTCTATCCATACCCAACCTGGACTCAGAGCCAACGTGAGTGTTGGGCCCAGAGCCCAACTATTCCTTCCAGTTCACCCTCAACATGTTCATTTGTTTCATTTTCCCCAACCCCATGTCAGGTTTCTATCTACAACTAGCGGACTCAGAGTTTTAAAACATTCTTCAGTCTTTTCTGCTTTTGTCCACTCTTCGAACTCGCAGTGCTCCTTCAAGGTCTTCTTCATGCAAAGCTTCTCCGCTCCCTTCAGCAGCACCACTCGAGCGCCTGCCTTGGGCGGTAACTGCTCAACGACCCGCTGCCACAAAGCTCGGCCCAGCAGATTCTCGTCCACGTGGAAGGTGAAGCTCTGGCCATCCAAGCCTGGCACCTTTGGCAGCTTGACAGCGGGAAGCACGTGCAAATCAAGAGCTTGCACGTCTTGGTTACGATATACGGCCGAGTAGCCCAACAATTTTAAAGGTGGCTAGTTGAATGTTTTGGGGTGCCTCTATATTGAGCATGACCATTATAATTAGAGCACCTGATTTTAAGATTGGATGCCCTCGCTTTGTGTGTTTTGAGCCCTCAAAAGTAGGATTGGCTTCTCCCCGTCACTTCCAAGCCTATGTATGGTTGCTTTCGGAAAAGGTCAATAGCAGTTGTCCCTTTGCACTCGACACTCATTTCGTCGAGATAGCGCCTGAAGCTTTAGCAGCTGCTCCTCTGTCGCCATGGTGTTGATTCAGCACTGATCGAGAAAGAAAGAAGCGGAAAAGCTGTGAGGTCGCATGTAGAGCACTGACTATTCTGTCAAGCAACCTAAGGATGAGAACTTGTGGTCCTGGGACTCAAAGACATATGAACCGATCAACCCAAGCTTTTGGGTGTGCTTCTTCCTTGCTTCCTTTTCACAATGCTGAAGGGACTCCATCCCTTTGGATGTGCTTCCGGATTCATCTTACCCTGCAACCTCCAACATGGACGGACGGGCTTCTTTTTCAGCTCTAGTCTTCCACGCTGATCTGCATCCCATCGCTCTCCAAACTTCGAAGTCTCTCGGGCAACGCCGCAGCAAGTCGCCAGCCATCGAAGCGGGTCAGGTCAATGGGATGAAGCACTGTATCAGTACAAACAATGCTTCTGCTTCTGCTTACATCTGCTGCTTACCTTTCCTTCAGAGACCCAGTGCCATGTGACTTCCATTGAACCGCCCACGGCGGGCAGCGCCCATTGAGACCGAAAGCGACCGGTGACGGTGCCGGTGACGTGTTTCCGCCAAGAAACCCTTCACCAAACGACAGATCTTCGAGGCTGTTGGGGAAGGCGACCTCTTCCAGGGGTTGGTTGTTTCAGCCGCTTTCAGCCAAGGTTAATTTCTTCAGAGTGCAAGGCCATTGCACATCCTTCAGACTCTGGTTGAAGCAATCGCCGAAGGTCAAAAACAATGCATGCGCCAACCTAAGCCCGTAGGGCTTTGCAAGTTCTTGGGCAACAGCTCCCCATGCAGTGCCTGATTAAAGGTGTTCCCCAACGACAGGCTTTGAAGGTTCTCTGGCCATGTGACTCCTTGCAAACTCTCATCGAAGTGCTCTCCAAAGGACAAACTCTCAAGGCTGCTTGGAAAGGTCTCATTGGACACCTCCGAAACGAACGTTGAGCCCAGCAGAAGCGTCCGCAGCGTCTTGGGAAAGACGACTCCCTGGAAACTCGGCTCGAAGAAATCTCCAAAACCCAACTTCTCAAGGCTGGGCCAAGTGACTTCTGCCAAGTCTTGGCTGAAGCCCAAGCCCAACTGCAGCCTTTTGAGGCCACTGGGCAGTGTCATCGGTGCCAAACTCTGATTAAATGCATCGCCAAACTGAAGACTTTCCAGGTTTGCGGGCAGCACTCTACCCAAACTTTGATCGAAGTCATGACCAAATGTCAAGCTTTAAAAAAAAAAGAGCGTATAGACGATGACTATCACCATCATTGCCGAAGACATACATGGAGAGTAGCCAGTGCGAGCCGCGCGTCACCGCACGGCAAAATGACCTAAGTGGCCTTAGTCTAAGCGGTCGCCGAAGCGAAGGCTCTGAAGGTTTTGAGGAAGTGTCACTTGATCCAAAGGTTGGTTGAACTCGAAGCCGAAGCTGATATGTTGGAGATGCTTGGGGAAAACAAGAGCTTCCAAACTCTGGTTGAAATGTTCAGAAAAGGAAAGGCTATGAAGCTTACTTGGCAATGTCGTCCCTTCCAGTCTCCTCAACTTGGCAAGAGTGAGTCCATAAAGGTTATCTGGAAACACTGGCGTCTTTTTACGGTTCGAGCCAACTTCTGCAAGGACCGGTAATGCTTTTGTGAAGCTCCAAGCAGCCCAACTAAGGCGCAGCTCCTCAAAGAAAGACCTGTTCACACCCAAGCAAGGCAACTGCAGTAGAACTTATGCTGGGCCTGGGCTATCCGTTTTCAGCCTTTTTTCATGTGGGTAGCTAGAGGGAAATTAGCACATGCCGTTCATGCCTTCAACGGACAGGTGGAAGTGCATCCTCCAATCAACCTCTTGACCGAATGCGAAGCTACCCACTCGAACCGCTTGGTGACAAGGCGGAGTGGATTTCGACCCGACTTCCCAACGCCAACTCGCCCGTCGCCAGGGTTTTCATCTCGGTTTCTCAGCCAGAGGACGCTACTAGGCTCCTCTAAGAGGACGCGACGAACGGAGCATTTCGGGCATCGCTACGAACGGAACACGGTTCGCTCCGAACGGGGCTCCTGGCATCGCTACTAGGAGCGATCGGACGCTACCAGTCGCCCAGTCGCCCCACCTGTCCCAGTCCAACGTGCCCAGTCCGCGCCTCGTGCTCCATGGCAGAGGCGGCGGAGGCTGCGCGCAGCTCCAGGAACTTCTCACACTCCTTCCGACGGTTTGTACCGGTTTGCCCGGTTTGCACGAACCGAACAGGACTCCTGGCCTTACTACTAGCAACAAGGACGCTACGAACGGGGATGTCCGGGTGGGTGGTCCAAATCACTCCAGACAGCGCACGGTCGCGTCGCAGGTTCCGGTGCGACCCCGTGGCGCCCAGTTCAGGGTCGGAAGTCAACGAGATCGATGTGGAGTTTTCCCTGGGCTTTCCTCTTCGAAAAGACTCGTTGAACTTCGATTTGACTGTAGTTGAAGAAACGCGAGACTTGCGAAGAGAGACTCGTGCTTGCAGCTACACTGGAATGGCGTGATCCCTTCACAAGGAGGGATTCCACACACCCATCAGGAAGGAAGTTCGACGATGGTCATGGCCGGGCTTCACATGGGTTCACCGTTGACGCCGTTGACTGGACATACCGAGTTTGTCCATGGGCAGCTGGTTCATCACCAGACATGTCAGACAGGTGAGCCATTCCTTGTCACGGCACCTGTCACCTTGGACCCTGGAGAGCATGATTTTCAACATGGAGAACCAACCTTCGACACTTCCCTCAGCCAACCCCTACCCAACCAACCCAACCACCAAGAACACAGGGACCTCGGTGACGAGCTTGATCTCACTGTGGACACCGTCAGCCTCGGTGACGAGCGGAACTGGGTGACATGGGCAAATGGGCGGATGGGCGGATTTTGGTTTTGGAGCACCTGAGGGTTGGGCCGAAGAACCCACCGCGCCCTGCAGCCATCCCATTGGGAGAGGAGATCCCTCAGTGCTGTTTGAGAGGAGATCCGCTTGAAGACACCCTGTAGGCGATGAAGAGCATCCCAGTGTCTTGCTGTGGGAACCTTTTGGAAGCTCCACCTCCACCGAGCAACCTTGCTCCACGTCTTCTGACCGCCATGTCCCGGTGTCTCACTGAACTGAACCCTATCAAAGGGTCCAATCACTAAGATGGAAGGCCATGCACTGAGGTCTCGGGCCAAGGGCAAGGCCACCAGGACTTGTGCCAAGAAATGCGAATAGAGCAGCTGCAGCCGTGGTTCCCGAGGCCATGAGTCGGTCCAATCCAAGCTGCGGCTGCTCGTCTGCGTCGACAGGGGACACTCGACTCTTTGGATGCTTCAAGAAATCCCTCTCTCTTTCTATAGCAACGAACGCAAGAACTAGATCCGTCTGCTACAAAAGACCTTGGTGTCTCATACGGATCTGCGTTAGGCTCTCACGAGTCTCGTGACCAACCACTTCGCCTCTTGAAGCTTCGCCGCACTCGGCGATGCGCGTCGAGCGAAGGGCTTCAGCCGCCGCGAGAGGCCCAGCTCCGAAGGCAGCGCCGGGAAGCGGTCTGCGAACCGGTCTAGGGGGGGGGGGGATGAGCACCCCGAAGTGGGCTGAAGGCCTGAAAGGCTCGGAAGTGGGGAAGAGGCTGAGTTTGCTGTGGTTTCATCGAGGTTCTGATGTGAACGATCTCTTTTTCAGGACGACATGG
This sequence comes from Durusdinium trenchii, assembly GCA_963970005.1. NCBI lineage: Eukaryota > Dinophyceae > Suessiales > Symbiodiniaceae > Durusdinium > Durusdinium trenchii. The sequence continues at coordinate 181,640 of CAXAMN010001226.1, read as the reverse complement.
ACTGAATCTTGATTGAAGGATCCTTTCTTTACGTGGAGAAGGGTAGTAGAGTGGACCTGTCTTCTCGATCTGGTGAGAAATCTCAACACAATTGATGCTTGTCAGTCTTCGGGATTCAGCCCCTTTCAATGATGTTGCACCGGTTTTTGGGCGCCCTTGGAATTTCGTCCCTTCCAATGTCGAGCCCTTCAATCATCTGGGCGATCTTTTGTACATACACTTCAGCGACCCTCCAATCGCGCGTGGTCTCGTTTTTCTCCTATAGAAACGCTTCCCTATAGAATAACGTGACCTATCCTGCGTCCAGTAGGCAGTAACGTACAAGTTTAACATGCAAGGCCTTACTTAATTAAGTCCACTTCTTTTTTCATCATCTCCTATGATGGTTTCGCCACGTGAAAATGGGATTCACCCATTTGATTTCACTCCCAACGAAAGAACTTCACTCCGCCTTCGCTGAAGCTGTTGCCCAGCTCTCCCACAATCGCTCGCAGCCATTTCTCTCGAGCATTGCGCCCTGGAAGCAACTGTTGGTTTTCACGTGACCCAATCCCATGAGGCTCGATTTGGCCTGTTCGTATATGCGACAAAACACGTGCGAGAACACTTCCAAGAACCGAAAGACCTCACTTAGACTTAGCTGCCTGGCTGATCCCAAACGACATGCCACCTTTCGTGTCGTCGCCCTCAGCTGGATCCGAAGCTCTGTCCGGCTCGTGCCGTGCGTGCTTCGTCCCGCCTGAGAGGGCAAAGGCCTTGGCCGCCTCCGTTGCAGCACGTGACAAGTGGTTGTTCTTCGAAGGGCCCAGGGCCTCACTTCCGCCCCGCAAAGGGACGAAGACACGGGGGTGTTGAGCTTTGTGCTCGACCTGGTTTTTCCATGTTTCTGCAAAGATGTGGTCATCCTGAGTCATCCCAAGTCATCAAGAACCAAAAGAGTTACAAACATCTGTCTCCAGATTTCTGCGGCCATGGCCGCCTAAACAGCGTGCATCACCGTGCGCATCGGCCCGTCTCTGGGGCCCCGCGACCAGCTGCTGTGGAGCTTGCCATAGCAGCGCTGCAAAGGCGTCCCGTAGCCCCGGGACCAGGCACTGCGGGAGCGCCTGGGACGGAGGTCTGGCGGTCGCGGAGGCGACCGGGTGGCAGAAGAGAACCTACGAGCGATGGCCTCCAAAGCTAGCAGAGAGCATTCTGAGAAGCGAAGAGAACTCTCTCTTCTCCTCTTCGATTTCCGGTTGGCAGGGATGGATCCAAGACTATTCCCAAGGTTGCAGCTGTCATAAGTATGTGAACCTGAATTAAGCTGTTGTCATCTTACGGCTGCTCGATGATTTTTTCACCGGCGGTTACAGCATTGGTCCCCCAGCAAATGCACGGCAAGTCTGCATCCAAATCCACATTTCGATGTGCACATCCGCCCCACGTCGCACCACGTCCCAGAGATCCTCCAAAACCAGTGACCTCATGAAAACAACGTCCATCCATCCATGAGCGCCTCATGAGACCCGTGAGCTTTCGCAACTCCCTCTGGCACCGATCGAGGTCGTCGGATTGGCATGTTTAGCGCTTGGCTCACAACTCCAGAAAAGGTATATAGAACGAGAAGGACAGTAGGGACAACCATGAATATTGGTCACTCATCTACATTTTGTTGTCCCATGAATGCCACCTGCAAGTTGGGTACAGTATGGATATATGATGATACATGCAAACCCATCCAAAAATATCTCTGGTATTCCGTGGGGACTTGCAGGTAGCCACAAGCTCCACAAGCTCCTGAAACCGAACAGCGGACCCCAAACATGTGAGTCTACCAGGTTGAACATGTTTTCTTGGGAAGGACAGATTCGGCCAACCTACTGTACGTCTCTTCTTGGTAGCACTCCCGTACCAAGAGACCCGTTGTGCGGCCTGTGGGTCGCGCCGCGCCAGTGCACACAGCAAAGCGGAGCCCTGCTGTCGAGAAGAGACGTCGAAGAGCGCCGGCAGCGCAGCGGCGCCCAGGGCGCTGGGATGACCTGAGCGGAGCGTGTCGCGAACGGCGTGCGTGCGTTCGCCGCGAACGTCAGGTCGGTCGAGTCCGGCTTTTGTGAAAGAATAGAATAGAACGAATTCTGGTCAGAAGAAGTCACAATAAATTGAAGACCTGGCTACCAGTTCTTTGGTCAAGCTCCGTCGATTTGTCCAAGTGAAAAAAACTTTTGATCCCACAGGTGTTGGAGGTGTAATCTGGAGCCCCAGTACGGAACAGGCAACCGAGAAACGAAGCATGCCAGCGATGGATTTGCCAAACAGGAACCCTTTGTCTAACCAATGTATGAGCACTGTACTTGTATGTACCCATGGGGGGTACATAAGGCACCCAAATCACCTAAATCAGCCAAACCCCGGATGCTCTGTAACTCGCTGCGACTCGTCATTTCATTCGCGGAAACACACTGTGACTCATCCGGGACCCAACGATGTCCACCCGACTCGTCTTGGTAGATCACTACGCCTCCACACAGCTCCACAGCTACTGAACCAACCAAAAGAACATGTAGAGCACGTCCGTTTTGACCGTTTCTTTTGATCACCCCCAAGTGAAGCACCAAACACTGGTGACCTACATCCTCTACTCTCCCTTCCTCCATCCTGCTCACACAGCTCCGCTCCAAGCGTCCCGCCAGCCCCGCCCGCTGCAGCGCGCGCAGCGCGCGCAGCGCCACCAGGCGCACTGGGCCGTCCGAGGGCTCGGCGCGGCGGTGCAAGCCCAGGTGCGCCAGGTGCCGCGCGGCGGGCGCGTGGCGCGCCAGCTTGGAGAGGTGGGTGGACAGGGAAGTCTTGGCTCCTGGAGAAGGGAGAACAGTGATCCAAACAAAGACATTCCGAAGTGGTTGGCCTGTTGTGAAGGGCTTTTTGGGGTAAAGGGTGGAGTCTGGCATGGTGGCTTTCTGTTGTGAATGTGCGCATGAACCATCGCAGTGCCCCACTGCCGAAACCAATGCCAAAAGGCCGGAGTAAAACCATCGCCCTGAGCTTTTTGGAATCTTTTCTGTTCCAATCGCGGAATCAAATCACCGCTAATCACCCCCAGAAAACTGATGGCTCCAGGAAACAAACACATCAATCCAATCCAGTCGTGGTGGACATGATGAAAATGACTCACCACTGGCAATGGCAGTGGTTAAACGGCTGAGTCTGGTAGATCGATTTGCCTTTCCTTTTCATTTCTTCCCCCCAAAACCTCCCGTGCGCAAACCGCATGCCGGCATGCCCCCCCCTTTCTTCCTGCGTCAGCCTCCTGGCCGAGATGATCACACAAACTGGTCACCACCTCCAAGGATCGCTCCGTCAAGAGCTCTTCGCCTCGAGGTCTGGACCGATCTCGGGTGAGCGTGCGGCAGGAGGGGGTGCCGCTTGTTGGGGCCACAAGAGAGGGTGCGCAGAGAAGACAGAACCAAACCAACGAGAGGTGCTTGGTTCTTCGTTCCTTGTCTCAAAAACGCACATCTGGTCACATCGATGTCATCTGGTTCTTTTTTTTCCAGTGTGTTTGGAGCCACGGACCACATCATCTCTCACTTCCACTTCCCGTTTGAAGACCGACCGGATCTTCCGCCACCCCCACCTGAGCGTCTCACTATCACTTCAACGGATCCATGCCAGATATGAGCATTATTCCATTCAGCTTTGTATTTGCAATGACCAGATTCTCCCTAACAGCTGTGCTTGCAGGGGGCATTCTCTCAAGCATTGATCCCATACTTTAACGGATTCGCCAGCGTGGCCTCCAACAGAATCCAAGGACCCAAAGCCCCAGGCCTCCCTTTCGCAAGTTCTTCGACCTTGGGCGACCGCACCTGGTCGGTTCTCCAAGCCGGCATCCAAAATCGTCTCCACGGCGGCGCGCAGAAGCAGCGCCGAGTGGCGCTTCAGCGCGAAGCCCAGAGCCATGACCTGAGGTGGAGGGGAGCGAGTGAAAGCCAAAGCCTTTGACCTTGGACTGGGAATTCCCACTTTGCATCGTTTTGGTTGTATTGAACGAGGTATATGCTACCAGGACGTCAACGAGGGACGCTACGCCCCGTGCGCACGTGGCCTTCCGGCGGCGAACATTTCCACCGAACTGCCACTTTCGTTGGAGGATGCAAAAAGGCTTGGAACTTGAGGGTATTCTGTAGCCTCAAGTACTTAGGCCACTGATACAAGAAGTCCATGATGGTCTACCAGTGAAGACAAACAGTACACTTGGGGCCGCTGTTCTTCTGCCAAAACGACCAGACCACTTCGGCACACCCACCAAGCCCAGGCACCAGGGCAGGCAACGGAGCACGCAGGTCAAAGGACAGGAAGACCTCGTCGCTACGCGGCGCGGAACGTGGAGCGACGCGAACAGCCACGTGGAGCTACGTGAGACTTGGCACTTCAAAGGGACAGGACTTGGTAGTCTATGTTTGAGTCAACGTGTTCTATGTTTGAGTCTAGCTTTGAGCGAACGAAGCATTTGGATGGTCCCAACATGTTCCAACTCAAGTGGCAGTGAACATCATTCTCATTTTGTGCGGACGTCAAGAAATGTTCCTTTTTGTCTTCTTTTGCGGTTTTTCCCTCCGTTGGGGATTGTGAGGCCACTATTTCATTGTGAGAATGTGATTCGCTTCACGGAGCACCCTGTGATCCGGAAATCACACAGATCGCAGGCGAAAGATGGCTCTTCCGACTCTCCATCTGGGAAGACTCCCAATCCACGCTGGAGAGGTTCCATCCGATCCCACCGTTCGAGAGAAGCGTCCAGCCGAGAGCAAACCACCGTGACCGGCCCGTCCCGTCTCCTGCCACGGCAGCCCTCCCCCCATCCGATGGGTCGATGTGAAGGGCAAACATGGATGAACATCCACAGACATAGATGGCTTTTCATGGACATCTTCCAGGGTTTTCCATGGTTCATGAACATCGCTCATACAAAAAATAGAAACCTGGTCTTCGGTTCGCGACTCGTAAACGTAGTAGAGGTGAAGCGATTCGGGCGGCCCATGTCGAAGCCGCCAAATCTCTAGACCAGGGCCACCCAAAAACCACTCTTTGGTCTCAGCCCATGGGTTTCTTGATGTCCCATCTGGCCCACCGGACTGCTCAAGTACTACCTGCCATTTCCGCTGGTGTGGCCTTCTCGGTGTGTCCGACTCCCCAAGTACGTTTGCCGGTGGCTTTCTGCCGGCCTCGCAGGTGCGCAACAAGGTCTCCGCCAACTGTGTCCCGGCACCCACCGTGGGACGCGGACGCTTCCCTCGCGATGCCAGGGTCCTGGGCGGAGTGGGTGACCAAAAACACCAAATGTGCGAAGACGGAGGAATGGTAAAAGGTTGGAGGGGAGGGTAGTGAAAACATGACCAAAAACTGGACATCAGTGACCATTTTTTCAATACCCAGGCATACTGGTATTGGCATCTCTCAACCCTCGAAGAAAAGGACCCCGAGAGGGCTCAGTATCGCACGAAATCCAACGCCTCAGTCCACACGGTAAAAGCTCCAAAAAAGGACTCCGGCCCTCCACAGAGTGCCCAGCTACTTGGTGCCCAGTGGAACTTGAGGTGGAGAAACGATCCAAAGCGTCACAGAGTGTTGCAAAGATCTCCGGTTTTGTAGAGGCTCCATCTGCCGACCAATGTCCCCAAGTTGAATTGGGAAGTGAACTCCAAACCTGGACTTTTTCTGAAGAACTTTTGAAGCTCTTGAAGAATTGGACTTTCCCCAATCCCCTTCCACCCGTTGAGCAGCACTCACCTTCCACTCGTTGGCCCAGGAACGGCCGTGCAAGGCCTAGATCTGTGGCTGTGGCCATTTGGTTCAAATCACCTGGGTGGTCATCCGCCGTGGGCACAGCTGGAGGGAGGGGTTTCTCTTTCGTGACACCGAGGTCGATGGAACACAGATCCGGAACGGCGGTGCCGTTCATACGGGTTCCGGCCGTTCGTCGAAAGGACGCAAGACGGAGAAACAACGTCTTTGATGTAACGAAAAAAGCAAAACCCATATCGACTCACCCGTAAACAGGTCCCACCAAAAAGGGAGGACATGACGCGAATCCATCTGTATGTGCAGCACCGACTCATGTGAAGCCGACAAGGATGCCCTTGTGAACCCACCGAACCGGCGGAACCGGGACTGCCGGAGTGGCCGCCCTGCTGTCGGAGTGGCAAAATTCACAGGCGCAAGCGCAAAGCCAAGCCGCGCGCAGCACAGCACCGTTCTCTGCAATGTCCACCTATCTACAGAGAATCCGAACAAAGCAAACTGCATGGAGATACAGTGTATTCTTGCGTCATTGATGGCCATTTCACTTTGCCTTATTTCGTGGTTGGGTTGGTCCAACATCGGGATCTCGCGCAATCGCGCAATCAGCTTGCTAGAGGGTTTTGGGCAATGGGCGCTTCTTTGATTCTGTTTCGTGGACCTGACCCTTGATCGAACGCCGACTTCACTCTCAGACTCCGGCCCCTCCGGTAAGAGCTCAAGTGAACAAGGGGTTTGAACAAGGGTTCGGACATTCTGACAGCAAGTTGAAGGGGATCTGCTGCGAAAAATGGATCAAACGGGTCACAAGCCTTGCCTGGTATATCTGAAGTGTCCATCCGTGGCTGTTCAGCCACGGCGCGAAGGCATGGGGTTTATGTGGGATGCTTGAAGGATTTCAGTGCCAAGTGATCTCATCTGACACCCTCACTGCCCCTTGGGTGCGCAAACGAGCATTTGTCGAAGCTGGTGCTCCAATTTCTTGAACTCCACTGAGGTCCCATGTCGATTCTCAATGGAGCAGTCTGAATGTCTGCAATGGAGCGGCAGTTGTCGCTGCACTCCCAGAGCGGCACGAGATGTCTGGCCTGCAGGCAGCCAGTGCCTATCTCCGAAATTCCACGGTGCCCCGGCGGTGGGGATCTTCGCTATTCATGCGAGCACAAATTCTCCAGGCCAAGCAGTTGAAGGTCTTGCAAGCAGGGAGCTGCTGCTCTCGTGCATAGATGCTCAGCCCTTGAGAGATATCGTTTTGGGAATATCCACTGCAGTATTGATCAGCCGGTTTTGGCTTCTTTGAGAGGACACCGGCTTGTCTTAGAAGTTCAACGATCTGCTTCACTCGAGCTGCCGATGTTGTTTGCCGATGCCACCAGGTTGGGTGTGCATCCTCTCTAAATGCGGCCCGCAGCTTTTCTTTCACATCGCGCGTGCAGTCTGAGCGCCGAGGCAGCAAGTCCAACTTCCGCAAGTGGTGCTTGTTGTTCGGCTCGTTGACAAAACAAAGCATAGCCTCGAACTCATCAGCATTCTGTTCATCAAGGTAGCCCAGCTGTCTTAATGCTTGAAGTGCCAAGTCTCTTGAATCTTTCAAGACAAAGGGCCCACCACCTCGAAAAATCGATTTGGCGCGCTTGCTTCCAAACGTTTGCCGGGTCTTCTCATTACTTCGCCCTAAGGGACCACAAGGGATGAACAATGCAAGCTGGCCAGAACTTTTCTTCCAGGTGGATGGCTTCGTTTTGATGACTTCGTCTATTGCCAGCATCGAAAGCTGACTTGGAAAAACAGCGAGCTTTCCTAGACCATTCTCATACCAAAATTTTACAGAGGCTGGTCCAACGTGCCCTGTGTATCCCAAATCATCAAGAAAACATGTCACACGTTCCGAGCGCTGTTCAACAAAACAATGGCGATCCACAAGTTGCACTGAGCCAGTGCCGTCTGCATGAAGGAAAGCACGAACACGTGAACCGTGCTCTTTGCGAGCATCTTCCAACTTCAAGACCTCCAATCCATTCTCCTGATATGCGGCCACCACACAGCTTCTGTACTCAGGGACAAGCACCAAATACTTAGACACTGTGGCTTCAAGAGTCAGAATAGTAGCAATAAAATTTGCATCTCCAGTCAACAATGCAATTCGGTGCACTCCACGACGTGTGGAAAGTTCCTGCATGGCGCATTGAATAGCCTTATCATTGGGCTCCGTCGAGCAATCGCTTGACCGGAGAACTGGCCGGAATGTGATGCCAGGCTGGTTCAGAAGTTCACTCCACTTCCTGTTCTTGGCTCGACCTGGTTCGGCAAAAACACTGGTGTGAACCTCACCATCCATTTCTTTCAAACAGCTGACAGCTTGCTGAATTTCTGCAATGCTGTGTGAATCCGCATCCACAAAAAGCTCAGTGATGGGTGACGAGGCCAGTCCAACTCGACCGAATCTTCCCACAGTTCCTCGACCGAAGCGTCCAAAGAAGCGCCGAACGAAAGGCTTCGCGCCGAACGAACAGCAACTCAGAACCCACCAGTGCCATGGCTTTGGACATGTCTTTGGACCACGTCGGCTTGGTCGGCTGGTCGGGGCGCTAAAAGGCTGGCCTTCCAGAGATGTGGAGGCGTGGACGTCACCAAATCCATGGAACTCGGCAGTGCATGTTTTCTGGAGCCTGCCCTTCTTCTGCTTGAGCCAGGCCGGCACAGACTGGCAGTGCTCATCAGCACCTGCCAGGTTGGGTCGGCCAGCCACCCGAAACACTCCGAGACGGATACCGTGAAGCCATGGCCAAACGGAAAGACCATGCGACCTTTGACCAAAGAGGCCAACACAGTGAACTACTCGTTGCAGTCTTTTGCCACATTACCACTCTTTGTCGTCTTTATTCATGTACTAAGCAGCTTGGACGGACCCCCCTCCAGGTCGAGTACCTCTCACAGCTTCAGAAAAGTGGCCTGGGGTTCTCAAGCCTTTCCACCAGGTCTTTCAAACAAAGTCGAAGCTAGTCAGTGAAACCACTGATGAACCACACACAAATGCTCTAAGTGGATCAAACAAACGTATCCACTTGTCGCTCCGACCCACCAGCACCGTACGTCGGCCGCGCAGCGGCACGCGGCACCTCCGGCGCTTCGAGCTGCGAGTGCAGCAGCTGCACCGCCGGACGCAGGTGTCGCAGCAGCCGTTCCAAGCGGCCCTCCTCGTCGACCGCGGCCCATTTCCGTCGACCGCGGCCCAACGTGGAGGATCGACGGTTCGGACCGCGGGGTTTGCGCAGAGGTGCGAACGCGTCACCCAAAAAGGGAAGCGTTTTCACCGCGCAAGCAAAGAGTCCGACACGTCAGGAACCACATGTCGGTTTCTGTGACGAACAGGGCGAAAGACCGCGGTTGGGAGTTGGGAGGTCTCAAAACTCCGAGACGACGTCCCTCCGAGTTGGTGGTGCAACGACAAAGCCACGGGGGGGGCAAGGACAAAGCCAAGCTTTGGAAGACTCGTCTTTCCGAAGGCTCGTGTCTCGCGACACGAAGAACGCGTGACAGAAATCCAGTATCTTCACCAATCATTTCTTGTACATTCTTTTGGAACCGCATTTTACAAAAGATGATCTTCACACATCTCTGCCATTCCCCCATCTTCCACACGCTCCCAGCGGCGGCCACCGCCGCCAGGCACAGGCAACGCATGGCCGGACGCACCAGGCGCGAGGACTGAGAGCTGCAAAGCTGATCGAGGTGAGCCTTGGAAAGACCGGCCACCGGTGATGGGGGGAATGAACTGAACTCGGAGGAATGAACTGGTGGGGAGGACGATGGTTTTCTTTTTCGTTTTTTTTCTGCACCTTCCGAACTACATGAACTCAAGTGGATCCAACTGGATTGGTTGCGAAGGTTTTCCTTCGGTTTGTCTCTTGATTTTTCTTCGCAACTATGATGATGTTCGATGTTCAACAAGGAACAACTAATTGACGCCCAAAAACAAACTTTGCCCAAAAAAGGACATTTTCATCGTCTTGAGGCATGCCGCCCGTGTTTATGCGCACGCAAGTCGGGGTTTGTGACATCTGCTCTCGTCATACACCACAAATCCGCCATCATGAGCGGAACAAGGCATGGGCCATCCTGGGCACCGGCTTGTTGGACCCAGGATGCTTTGCCACGGGTCTTCTCTGTTGCTCTGTGTGTCAATGGGCGACGCTAATTGAACGTAGGCGCAGTGCTCTGTGAATTTCATGTCCTTTCAGTGTGTGTTTTTTCATCCTTGAACCCTCATATGTGTGCTCTCACGGCTGTGCTCCCATGCGTTCACTCACATATGCGTGCTCTTGAGCATGTGCCCTCATATGCGAGCTCTCTTTTGTGTGTGCTCTAGAGCGCGGAAATTCGCTCATCTATGCTGCTGTTGTCCTACTTCGCACTGTTTGGGGTCGCTTGCCGGGAAAATGATTTGATACTGTTGTGTTTTTTGACTTGAATTTGATCTTGAATTTGGTTCTTTTTTGCTTTTTGGATTTGGATTTTGTGTTTTTTTCTCTTGCATATGTTCTTTATGGTAGACATAACTCAAGCCAACTCAAACCATCAAACGCTAATTGGTGAACATTGTTCAAACCCAATTTTGCCAGTGGCAGCGAACCTTCATCAGCGCATCATCTACACCATCCCATGGCACCACAAACCAATTCATCTGCGCACCTCCTTTGGGTCAGCCGCGTGAGTTTCCCAAGTATCCCAACAAAAGTGTTTGTGAATGCTTTTGAGCTTACATATTTTACACTACGAAACTGTTTCTAGTTTCCGTGGCGTATTCCGATCCATCGTCCATGCCTGTACCGGGACGAACCATGGTTAAAACCAGGACGCTTTAAACGGTTTGCCCCGCCTTGGCTGTGCGGGAAAAACATGTTTTCTTTTTCCCGAAGACAGCTGACAGTGTACGGGCGTGCCCCAGAGGGTCGCCGCACAGGGAGCCACCCAATGACCCGGGCGGGCGCACTTGGTTGACTTGGGTGTTGATAAGCGCGTCTGTCAACTGTTAGGGAGGTTGAACTTGTGCAACGGTGGCACCCAGGGCCCACATGGTCTTGTACTTTCCATGCCCCCTGTCTTCTGTGATCCACATGATGAACAACAACTTTGGATACCTGGAAATCACAACATCAATTGACATTTACATTTCGGCATTTCGGCATAATTAATCATGACACGCTCTTGTGCTAGCATTGTTGGGGCATCACCGTGGGTTTATTCGGCAACGCTGAGGAGAGTTGGGCATCTAAGCTGGTCAGGGCCTTGCTTCGTTTCCACTTGGCAGCCATGACTCGACAATTGTTCAACAAGTGATCGGAATATAAACATTTACCGGACTGGTTCTTGGGACCCTACCTTTATGATTCTTTTCATCCCTTCATAGTCTTTGTCCGTTCCGCCTGTCCTTCTCGTTGCGTTTTGGCAATTGGGGTTCCCTCTTAGCATCCCCACGCATTCTTTGTCCGTTTCGCCTTTTTTTTAATTGGCGTTCTGTCTGTTTGTAGAGAGCATGTAAAGGTGTTCAGGGAACACTAACCAATCTCATTAGTTAATGCTAGTGAAGCCGATTTTCAACAGCATCAGCTCTTCATGCAGATTTAGGGCTTGCGGTGTCTCGGAAAGTTGGATTTGCTTGCGGAGTCGGGACAAGTGATAGATCGTTTGGGCTGCTGTTGATATTACCTCTTGAAGTAGTCGGGGTCTAATGGGGGGTCCGGTCTGTATCTGTTGGGCTTCTCTGGAATTGGGGGATTGTTGATTTCTACCTACTAGCTTTTTGGGGTCAAGCCGCCTTGCAGCTTGTGCAGCCATTATCTTGTGACAATGCAGTGCGCAGTAGGCACCTACAATGTAATGTCTTTCCAAGTGTGCGCTGCCAGGGTCTTAGACGGCCAGCGCTTGGCCGGTTGACTCCGGCGTTGGAGGTACACCCATGGGTTGAGGAGCGTGTCGAACGCTGCAGACAGTAGCTCCTCACATCCGTTGAATATCAGAATATCAACCCATCTTCAACCTCTATGAGAAACTCGCTGGTGATATTGTCGAGTTCTGGTTGGGAACATTGGAGCTTGCAAGCCCCTCGCCTGCTCAGGCCCCTCCAAGGCCATGAGCACGAGAGATGCCTCTGGGATCCAGTAGACATCCTGCCATGGCTTGATCCTGTCCTCTCATCTCAAGCACTGCCACGGGTCGAGGTTTTCTCGAAGGCCTGAACCCAAGATCTTTCATGACTTCCAAAGCCCTATTCATCACTAACAAAAACACTCCACCCATTACCTCCAAAACGCCCAACACTTACAATACTTTGAATAAAACCATTCCAGCTCTGCATCGGATCCTGCGCCGCGCCTGCTGCGCCGGAAAAACGACGAAGAACAGCGGGCCCTACCTGGAAAGACCCTCGCAGCCACGGAATCTACCCTTCAAGGTCCGCAAAGTACTGAGCCTGCCACGAAATCTACACTTCAAGGTCCACAAAGTGCTGTGCCTGCCACGAAATCTGTACTTCAAGGTCCGCAAAATATTGCGCCTGCCACGAAATCCACACGTCAAGGTCCACAACGTGTTGCGCATGCCACGAAATCTCATGATGCCAAAACGCAGCTTTCGCTCGAGACTTCTTCCCATTCCTGAAAACGCGCCACATGTCCAAAAGTCAGGATTCATTGCACCGGCCATGAAATCAGAGCACGCCGAAGACCACCGCCATGTCCAAAGTACCCCGCGTGCCGCGAAATCTGTGCATCGACGTAAACCACTCCGATCTACTGCGCCTGTCACCAAAACACAAGTATTCCCTGGCGCTTGTCACGGAAAGTGATCACCAAGCCCGAAAATGCACCGGAACGAGAGCGCAGTCTCGAAGAGCACTTGCGCCGGCCCACCAGATTCTGCAAGCCTTCGCAGTCGATGCGCTTCAAAGATCTCGAAATCAATAGCAGCAAATTAGCGAGGCCCGGCTGCGAGCACCTCGATCAGAAAGAAAAGAACACACACACACCAAAAAAAAGATTGAAAGAGGGACAACATCAACCCAAGCAGAAAAGTGAAAGTGACAAAAAATCTGGCAAGGCCCTGGCTGTCGGCCTCATCGTCCTG
>CAXAMN010001226.1:123662-142677 GCA_963970005.1 Durusdinium trenchii | reverse complement strand
AAAAGTTCAATGCATTGAACTTTTACATTGAAGTTTTGATATGAAACTTCAATGCATTGAACTTTTACATTGAAGTTTTGATGTGAAACTTCAATGCATTGAACTTTTCACTTTGAAGTTTTGTTATGAAAGTTCAATGCATTGAACTTTTCACATTGAAGTTTTGCTCGGATAGTTCCTCTCAAAACTCTTAGAAACCTCCAGTCTCAACCCCTAACACTCTATTCTCAACACTCAAAACTCTCAGACCTTCAAACGAAAAAGGCTCTCCAAACTCTCAACCTCCAAGCAAGACAAGAGCAGATCCGTGGCAATTGTTTCGTGGCGGTCCTTGCTGTGTGACAGTTGTGAAACTGGAGGCTGTTGACAGCAAGTTTGAGAACTTCGTTGTCAGCTTGATATGGAGCCATATGGTGGCAAAGCAGCAAACCGTCAAAGAGTATTGGAAAGCGCTCGCCTGGTCTCTGGAAAGCTTGTGGCAAGGCAATTGGCAGAACAGATATATATAATATTGACAGGGTTGAGCCTGCTCACATTTTGAAAGTTTGAGGAACTCCTTTTGTCAGTGTGAGGGCTTTGAGAGTTTGAGAGGGAAGTTTTGAGAGCTTGGAGAGTTACAGTGTTTGAGCCTGCGCGGACTTGAAACTTTTTCAGAGACTTCTGTTGTCAGTGTGAGGGCTTTGAGAGTTTTAAGAGTTTTGAGAGTTTGAGACTCTGAGCAAAGTGCTTGGAGCACAATTGTGGTGGACGTTGGGCCACATCCTAGATATTTGGAGGCACCTGGTCATAACCGGGCCTGGGACTTCTGAAGCCCATGTGTTCATCCAATGTCAGTTTGTCTAGTTAGAGCGTGATTAGAATAGCATTTAAAGAACATCGCTTCGCGACAAGAGGGAGTGTTTTACAAACTACTTCAGAATGCGAATAGAAGTCAACCTTCTTACGACACTTGGGAGAACACCCCATGAGAAAGCGAGAGGAAACTTCCACAACTAGGGTTTAAGACCAGGCAAGTTACAAAAGACGCCAAGGCGAAGGAATTGAATACAAGGAGCTTGAGTCATCTCAGCAGCTTTGGGCCACATAAGTTTGTCAAGTTAGAGTGCGATCAAGGGTGAGAAACTACAGTGGCAACGCAAGGAAACGTGTTCAAAGTTTATCCAGAAGACTTCTTCGTACAGCTGCCCTCCTTTGCGCAAGTCTCTCGTGCAAAAAATGAGTCTATACATTTTTCCTCAACATTTGTATAATAAGTAAGTTCATCATTCCAAACACCTTGTTGCAAAGGTCTCGTCCATTGAAAGGAGTCATTTTCTTTCAAAAGGATGTTTGTGTAAAGGCGAAGTGCGTTTGTTTTTGTTTAGTTCTGAACCAATTGTTTAAAATGCACCTTGCTTGGTTTGCAATACCAGTCCTCGCAATACAGTTGGAATAGTATATACATTGATTGAAGATTAAATAATATATAATCAACCTAGGTAAGAAATTTGGCAACCTACTGGAGCAATAGAACAACGCCTGCAAGACTGGGGCAATCTTGTTAAGGAGACAGCAAAGAGATAAAAGCAAGAGAGGACAATCAATGTACCGGGAAAAACAGAAAGCAAGAGAGGACAATCAATGTACCGGGAAAAGCAGAGCGACGAACCAACGATGCAAATGACCAAGCAAGCCAAGAAGGGAAAAAACAGCTACTTCAGACTGATTAAGTACAGGAAAGTGGGATCGATGAAAAGGATGTTGACTATTTGGAGCCGGGTGAGAAGTGGATATTGGGCTGCAGAATATGTTCAACAAATGTGAGATGAAATGGTTCAAGCGATCGTGGCATCAAGGTGGCCTTGTGGTTTTGACAAAGTGTCCAGGCCAGTGTGAAGAGTTGTGATTGTTCTTAACGTTTTGTAGGCACCCAAATGTAGGACTCCAATCAAAAACAGGTGTTTGTCGCAAGATAGGATTTAAATAAGGAAAACTGATCTGAAGTTCATTGACCTTCAGTTGGAGCAAGGGTGTTTGAGGTTTAGGCTTTGCAGGGTGATCGCCTCGAAAGCTACACGTTCATATGGAAATGCAGAAAAACGAGCAGCGTAGACATATTCACAGGTTTTGAGAAGCTACCCGCGCAAAGAATAGATTGATTAGCAAGAGAAGGAGTGAGAAGTAAAACCATGTGAATCAGGCCAATTGTAGGAATCTGCCCGTGTCGATTCCCTCTCTCCGTTTCATCTGATGCGTTCATCCTTTTTGCGCCGACTTTTTGACTTGCAGATTGCCTTCGCAGCTCAATCAGCAGCATAGCCTTTTACCCCAACCTTTTGCATCAAGAATTGCCTATATTTGCTTCGTTTTGTTTTGGATCAAACACTCTTCGGATGAAGGGAGTTCAAAAGGACTCTGAGGATCTTTGAGGTGAATAGAGCTTCTCAGTTCAACCCTTTTGGGATGCAGAACGGTTTCAAACAAATCCGGGGCGACATGACGACATGGACTTGAAGGTTCAAAGGAACTTGGCGAGAAGACACTTTGGAAAAATGAAAGTTGTGAATGACAAGTTGTCAAAAAATAGCAGGTTGGTCGCGGCACACCCTCCGGGCAACGAGAAAACACAATGGCGCTGGTGAGGTTGTTTGATGCAAACCTGGGTCTCAGAAGTCCGAGGCGGGTTATGAGATGAATTTTGGAAGAGTGACAGTTGTGGATGGCAGGCAAAATGCAGTTGTTTTATGGCAAAGCTGTTGGACAACCACAACCTTGGGCTTAAACGCCCGAGTCAGGGTTATCTAGGCCAGACAGCCAATTGGCAGATCTAGATGCCAAACAGCCGTGAAGCAGAGTCTTCCTTCCAAATAGAGTTTGCAGGCGACCTTCCAGCAAAAGCGTCAGGAGGGCACCTGTAGACATATATTGACCACGATCGAATCAGAATACCGAGCCGCTGGTCAATGATCGACAAGATCGGTTGACGCATATGGTGTGTGGAAAAAACTGTGTATTTTTATGCGTGCCAAATGGGCTCATGGGGACGGCCCATGGTGTGGTGAGGATCGAAGCATATACGTTGTTATAGGTTAGTTGAGAGTTCCGAGTGTTTTCTTGATGCCGCAGCCATATATGGTCATATGGTCTGGAGCAAGTGTTGGAGGAGGTGCCCACTGACTTTCGCTTAGGAGTTTTTTGAGTTTCTGGTTTTTTGAGCTTTCGGGGTTTAAATTTTGAGGAAATTTCAACGAACCCCTACTAGCAAGGTTGTCAATAGGAAGACGTTGTTCGATTTGTTTGGAGAGTTAAGTCTGAGTGTTTTGAGAGACTGAACCTTCGTTTGACAGGGTGAATCCTCATCCTTTTCAGGAGCCAGTCAGCCCCTCAAATAATTACTCTCAATCCCAAAACTAAAACTCTCCATTCAGAACCCTCAAACTTTCAATCCCAAAAAATTCCAGAACCAGAAACTCTCAAAACTCTTGAAACCCTCAAACTTTCAACGCAGACATTTCAAGAAACCCGAAGCAGCTGCACCACCTCCTGCTGCGCCAAAGGCGCCACCAGGCCTGTTCGAGACTTGCGCATAAGCTAGGTTTGAGAGACTTAATTGCGGGTTTTGAGAGAGTTGCGCGTGAGAGTTTGAGAGAGATTCTGAGCGCGTTGGAAATGTAGTATACTAGCTTTTCTTGACAGTTTGGAGAGATCTATGCACGGCTCAGCTAGGCCATCGCAAGCAGTGTGGCAATATGCCACGATGTCCTGTCGAAAGTGAGGAAGCTCACGAACCCACTGGCAATGTTGTTGTTGGTGGCGGTGGCGTTGGTGGTGGTGGTCGTGTATACACTCGCAAGATTAGTTTATTATTCCAAACAAGCTTTATTATTGGAAATATATTTTATTTTATTTTTTTGAAAATAAAATTTTATTATCAAGAAATAAAACTTTTATTTCCAAAATAATAAATTTTTATTATCAGAAAAATAAAATTTGTCATTTTTTAAAATTTATTTGTTTTCATAAAATTTATGATTTTCACACATTTTATCTTAAAGGATTCTTATGGTGCGACTACTGTTTCAGTCGCAGTGCCCACACAAGAAGACCACCAAACAGGGGAGCAACGGATTCCGGGTGAAGGAGACCTGCAAGGAGTGTGGCAAGGTGCTCATCGACGAGATCACCGAAGCGGGGAAGGTGCACTATCAGTCCAAGGACCAGAAGGCAGCATCCACCTCATCAAGGAGCTACACACCCTCGCTGGCTCCAGGGACTCCGTCTCCAGTGGAGGAGTACGATTACCAGGAATTTCTTCAATGGAAGAGTCAACAAAGGGGAACAGCTTCCGGCACGCCAGGTCAGTCGTGGAAGCCACCAGTTCCGGTAGATCCCATCGAGATGATCGAGCCGGAGGACTTCCAGGCATGGCAGAGGTTCAAGCGTCTCCAAGCGGGGAGCAAGGAGCGTCGCCAACACCGCTGAGTGAGCGCAGACTGACAAATGGGCTAATACACAACATGGTGGGCAGGTTGAAGCAAACCGAACGACTCTGGCATGAGCTCGACTCATTACTTAGCATGGACCACTCAGAACCCATGGGAACACCACTAGCAGAGGTTTATTCTCGGATCCGGAAAGCCGCCCACCATGGCAGTCAGCAGCTCAAGACTTATAAGGAGCTTTTCAGCATGGATGCAAAACAATTGAGCACGGTGATGGAGATTTGCAATCCGGGGTGTTTCAATAAGCAAGCAGACAATTTTGGATTGCGGTGTGGCCAAGTTTTCGACATTGTGTTGGGTTGGGATTTGTTGAACACTCAATCACAGCAACATGTGGTACAGTACATCAAGTCGGAGCGACCGGGACTAGTGTTGTTAGCGCCACCTTGCACCATGTTCAGCACTTTGCAACACCTCTCCATTCGAACGCGGCATGCCAATTCCAAGCTGTTCGACGATCATTTGAGAGAACTACGCCGCACTCGCAACCTGCTCAAGTTTTGTGTGGAAGTTTGTCAACTATGCAGAGAGCTCAAGCTGACCTATGTATTTGAACACACATGGGGAGCCACATCATGGAGTGAACCATGCCTAAAACGATTGGTGCAACAACCGGACAGTTACCTAGCTAGAGTGGATCAATGTCAATTCGGACTGGTTAGCAGCCAAGGCAACCCCATGAGAAAACGATCAGGCTTCCTCACCAACCTTCTAGATCTTGCGACGAGCCTCAACCGGACGTGCCATGGAGATCATCAACATGAGCACATAGTCGGCCGTGCACCAGGGGATACGGACAATCGATCACGGATGGCTCAACGCTATCCCAAACTTCTCATCCAGTGCATCCTCGGCACCTACGCTGCTAGCATTGGGCTGAACGCTTCGGAACTTCATCACGTTCATGCATCCCACATCATCACGATTGACGAGCAGCTCGCCAAGAAGTTCCAGTTGAATTCGCTTGCCGTGGGAGATGCAGTACGACCCCGGGTGGCAGAAGCAGTACCCCTCGGCGTGGGAGTTGCCGAATGTCACGCCATCGAGTCTCCAGAACCTGAAGGTGATCACGATGATGAAGACCATGAAAGAAAGGGAGACTTCCCAGGCAGTCATCCTTTGTCACTGCCGGCATTGGTCAAGAGAGCGCACGAAGGCCTTGGTCATCCAGGACAAGAACGCTTCATCAGAATCTTGAAGAGCAGTAAGGCATCATCTCAAGTCTTGGAGATCGCCCGGAACCTCAAATGCTCAGTGTGCGAGAAATTCAAGAGGCCTAAACCCTCCAGGGCCGGAGCTCCACCAAAAGAAGTCGGCCTCAATGAGATTGTTGGAGTAGACTCCATACAAATGAGGACGGGTTTCTCGCAGAAGACCAAATACTGCTTGAATATTTGTGACTATGCCTCACACTTTCAAATGGTAGTTCCACTCAGTGATCACACCGCACTGGCAGCCAGACAGGGTTATCGACAGTGGATCAAAGTCTTCGGCCCGCCTCGCAAACTGCTCTGTGACCTTGGGAGAGAATTCCAAAAACAATTTGAAGACTATGCAGAGGCCGACGGCACCGAACTACTACCCTCTTCTTTGGAAACCCCAGAACAGAGGGGTTTCGTGGAGAGACAGGGACAACTCTTCAAGGAAATGGCCTACAAAGTCATGGAGCAAATCTCATGCAAGGACTGGGACACCTGGAAAGAAGTCATTGACATTACTTGTCACACCAAAAACAGACTATTGAGTCGGGGTGGCTTCTCACCAGCTCAGCGGGTCTTCGGGTACCAACAGCGAATCCCAGGAGGACTCATGTCTGAGGGAAGTGACGACCTGGCAGTCCAAAGTCGCTGTGCAGCCGGAGACTTAGGCATTCAACAAGCCATGGACATCCGTGAGAGTGCCTCGAAAGCATTTCATGAAATTGATTGCCGGCAAGCAGTCCGCGCTGCAGCCACACATGGACCTCGACCCCACTACGACTACCAACCCGGTCAGGCAGTTTTCTTCTGGAGACGAGGTACAGATCCTGCTCGAAGATCAGCTAATGCCTTTTGGCATGGACCAGCCCGTGTTATCGCAGTTCAATTGCCTACCACAGTGTGGCTATCCTACAACCACTACCTCATCAAGGCCGCGCCGGAGAAGCTTCGTCCCGCATCAGAAGAAGAACATTTGTCTCTCTCCGGATGGCTTGAAGGGATTGGACACGCAAAGCAACAATTCGAGACTGACCAGGTCAAGGGCATGATCGATTTGAAGAAAGAACAGGACACTCCACCGGAGGATTCGGAAAATAACAATGACTATTGGACTAAGCTGGGGAGCTATTGGATTCGAGTACATGAGAGTTCAAGATCTACCTATTTCCATCCAGCAGATCCGTCCGGACAGCCACTGCCTTTCAACATCGAGGACCTTGATGACTGGTGCCGCCACGAAATGATACTCCCTGACAGAAGCGTCCAGGTCGAAGAAACTACGTGGCAGGATTCATCTGACTTGGCCAGATCACCGCCAGTGGAGTCATGGACTGGGAAGACATGGTTTCGACTTCAAGAAGTACTACCAGCTCAGGGGGTCAAGAGACCAGACGGGCTATCACCTCCGCTCCGACGAGTGCGACAAAAGGCAACTATGGATTCAGAGGGCAATGAGATC
This sequence comes from Durusdinium trenchii, assembly GCA_963970005.1. NCBI lineage: Eukaryota > Dinophyceae > Suessiales > Symbiodiniaceae > Durusdinium > Durusdinium trenchii. Next base: position 135,538 of record CAXAMN010001226.1, on the reverse strand, counting down.
AAGGAGGAAAAGATTACCCAACCGACGGAAGAGACGCCAGCTGAATCAAATCCTTCACCAAACGACATGCCCGAAGCGGACCTTCCAATCGTTCCAGAAGATGAAGAAGCAATCATGGAACCACCTCCTGGACTCCTTCCTCATCAAGTCGGACTACCCAGCGATGCCTCGGCAGGGCTGACCACCTATACCCCGTCACTGGCTCCTTCCCAGAACCTGCCACGTGAGGAGGCCGAGAAACGACCAGGTAGTGAACACACCGAAGACCGCTGGGAGAACATCCCACCAATGAAGAAATCCCGGTTAGAACTTCTCGAAGCTCTACACCTTCAACTTGGACCTCGTGGAAACACCCGACCGGGCAAAAATCGGGAATGCTCCCTAAAAGACTTCACGGGCAAGGACTTGGAGAGATTCAAACAAGCAATTCACAAAGAGATCAACAACAACCTTGGGACTGGGGCCTACGAGATCTTGTCACCAACCGAATCCGCTCAGGTCCGAAGAAATAAACCCGATAAGATCATGAAGTCCCGCTATGTCTTCACGTGCAAGCCCATCGAGGACTTCGCCCTGGAGGATGCCAAGTCGTCCGACATCATCCTAGACTCCAACGTCAGTGAGGGTCCAACAAAAGCAAAATGTCGACATGTAATGATGGGGTTCAGTGAACCAGACCTTCTCAGCCTGGAGACCAGTACCCCACAAGTTCATCGGGACTCGGTGGCATCTAAAGGGTGGCAACCAGGATATGCAGACTTCACCCAGGCATTTCATAGTGGAGATGCCATCAACAGAGAACTCTACGCAGAACTACCACGAGAAGGAATTCCTGGGGTGGAACCCAATCAGTTGATCAAATTGAAGAAGACCTGCTATGGGCTCACCGATGGTCCATCCGCCTGGTTCAAGCATATCGTGAAGTACCTCACCAAGGAACTGGGATATCGTCAATCCATTGTTGATCCATGTCTCTTCTTCCTGGACCAGGAGAACATTGTGGAGAACCACGAGGAAGAGGACTTGAATTCCATCGAGGGCATCGTTGCTCTGGCTACAGATGATCTACTTCATGGAGGAACTCAACGACACATGGAACGGATGGAAACCCTCCGGAAGAGGTATACCCTGGGGAAATACACCTGGGGACAAGGAAGATTCGTCGGCAAGGACTTCACACCTCTTCCCGACGGCTCTATCAGAATCGACCAGGAGTTCTACGTCAAGGCAAGAGTACAAGAAGTGCCCATCACCAAAGAACGAAAACGCAGAAAGTACTCCCAATGTACCTTGGTGGAGATCGAACAACTACGAGCACTACTGGGCACTTTGGCCTGGGTAGCCAAGGAGACGAGAGCTGACCTTGCAGGAAAGATAGCACTGGTGCAACAATCATTCCCGAGACCTTTGATCCGGGACATTCTCATGGCCAACGTCATCGCCAAGGAAGCTTTGGACAATTCCCAACTGGGTATCCGAGTGATGCCAATACCTCTTGAACGACTTCACGCCGGAGTCGTCACAGATGCAGCTTGGGGAAATGCCAGAGAATTTGGACAATACCTCGAGGACTCCAAGACAGACTGGTGGGAGGAGTTACCTGACCGATGGATTCGACACCATCAAGTTCCTAGAGTCACGGGATTTCACCCGGCAGCTGCGCCAGGTGGACCGGGTCTTCATGACCTACTACCTGATCGATACACGGAGATCAAGATCAATGACAACAAGAACGTCCTCCAGGACGAGTGGACATCTTCCTCAAGTATAACCTCATTGGCACCTTCACCGTGGACGGGGTCGACAACCTTTAAGAAACAACCACAAGGACATCATCTAGAAGCAAAGTTGATCCATGGGGGCTACGAGCAACTCCTGAAGTTGTACAGCCAAGGGGGAGAGATCACTTTCTTCTATGACCGAGACCTACCAGAGTCTCAATCCTTGCAGAATGTCACCCTGGCAGCTTGGAAAAGCTATCGCCTAAAAAGGCGGACGGTCAACACGCTCAGCTCCGAGACCCAGGCCTTGGTTCGAGGTCTAGGTTCAGTTCACTGGTATAGGGTCCTGATCCTTGAAGCCAAGGGATTGACCCTTTCAGCTCGTCAGTGGCAAACCGAGGTGGCACGACTCCCCTTCATCTGCGTGACTGACTCCAAGTCATTATTTGACACCATCAACAAGGACACCAGCCCGGCATCACAATGTGAGGACAAACGCACGTCCATCGACATCTCACTCATCAAGCAGGAGGTCCACGAGATGAACGGCCGAGTTCGGTGGGTGGATGGGCGAACTATGCTAGCTGACTCTCTCACGAAAGACACCAGAGGTGACTTTCTTAGAGAAGTGATGTCCTCCGGAAAATGGAGCATCTTGGAAGAAGGGGCCGCGCTACAGCGCAAGCTCGCAGAGCGAGGAGGTGGCCACGAGGTTTTTATGATTCTGAGCACCTTTTGACCAACAGAACATGTGGTCGGTGCATTTCGAGAAGACCACCTTGGTCAAAAGCTGACGCCATAAACATTGGCTCAAGCCGAGCACGCAATGGTCAAAAGTGACCGCAGAAACCCCAGGTTCCAGCTACCACTACGTTTGCAATTATATATATACTTCTGTCTGGTCCCTTTCTTCCTTTTGGGCTAGACACTCTCCCAAGAATGACCACTCCAAACAGGCACTGCCCACCTGTGGCAGGATTTCCCCAGGACTCGTTGAGGTGCACCGCCACTTCGGAGCAGATCTGCCGCAGGGCACGGCCCAGAGCCGTCAGAGCCGTCCGGTCGTCCGGAGATGACCGAGAAAAAGAAACCCCTCCGATGGGGCTACTGTTCGAACAAGCAGTTACCGCTGCTAGTAGTGAGTAGTGTTCGTCTCTGAGTAGTGTTCGTGGGAGGTTTGATTTCGTCAACACATGGAAAGTGCATGCTCCAATTTTTCTGATTTGTAGGCTCCACCCCGTCCTTGGGCGAGGTCACTTCCCACAGTCTGTCATTTCCAAAAAGGATGACCTGTTCACTGTTCACTGGCTTTTGAAAGATCAATGCGTGAACAACATGGTCGAGGGATGCCTAGGACATGTTTGACACTAAATGGCACTTAACTCTTCATTCATTGTTTTCGTGGTCTCTAGAGTGTTTCCCAAACCAGTCACGCATCATGCTTCTGGAGATGTTTCTCCTTTTGGGCAAACTGCACCACATCACCCAAAAATATTTGATAAGATTAACCCCCCCATCATGAGATGCATCAACGCATGCAACGGTTTCTCAAATTTTAGATTTTAAAAAGTGACACTTGAACATCCAACTGGCGATTCCGGCTCAAACTTCCACCCGGAACTGAACAAATTTACTTTTGAAGTTCTCGGGCGTGCTCGCATCTCAAACACTTTCCACAAACTATGTCTCCCTCAAAGGTCTTTTGGGCGATTGAATTTGACCATCCATTTGCTCACCGCTCCGACCCAAGGGCTTCCGCCCGAACCTGTTGGAAAAACATATGAACTAAGTAGCTACGTGGGTGGTGCAGATCAAACATTTTTTGAACCTGGCCTTACTACTAGGAACAATGTTCGTTACTAGTGGCTCCTGGCATCGCTACGAACGGAGCGATCGGACGCTACGAACGGAGCTTTTTCTGAACTTCATGGTTTGAATCCTCACAGCTTCACCGTGCCCACTCGCCTCCGCGTGCACTGACCGCCATCGCGTGCCGTTCGTGCCCCCCTCCCGGAGCGCGTGGCCCAGTGCGCGCGCGGCGGCCAAGCGGACGGCGCACGAGGCGTCGTGGGCGGCCGAAGCACCTTGAGAAGTTGAGGATGCAATTTGGTGGAAATATTATATATATATATATTATATCTAAATATTTTGTGTCATATCCTCAGTTAGGATTCAATATCTATATATACTATATATATATTCTTCACACACACACAAAAGCAAGGGGATGATGATGTGGTAAATAAAGACATGGCCCTGCAAAAGCGCGTCCAGGCTTTCCTGATTGCTAGTGGGAATGGGGTCTTAATTGGAACATGTTCTGTGTGTTAACTTTCCAGATAGCTGATCGCTCGAGGGGTCGACCCCTCTTCTGTGAAGCAGGCCCTTCTGCTCGCAACTTCGTTTGGACACTTGGAGCCTGGGAACCCAAGGGGTCACCTTTTAGGGTCCTGGTGAGAGCTTGGATGAGGGATTTGCACACATCTTGAGGTCCCATTAGGCAGACAAACAGACACGAATGGAGAGGACCGGAGCAAAGAAGAGAGAAAAGGCAAATGAGGCAAAGCAGAGAAAAGATCAATTCGGATTACAGAGAGAAAGCGAGAATCAAGAGAGAGAGAGAGAGAGAGTGGGTCACCATCCAACATGTGTAATGCAAAAAACAATGTTATATTAGTTTGCAAACGAATGACCTTAAGGATACAGCTTGATACTTGCAAATATAGATGCAAACACGTATATAAATATATTTTGGGTCTATCCTAATACCTGTAACAGTGGATGATGATGGTTAAGGTACCAGGCCTTGTTCAAAAATAGTGATTTGCTTGTTTACTGACGGCTCTACAGGTAAGAACGGACAAACCCAATATATATTACTAATACATCTTGTTGTTTTTGAAGAAGCCGGGCTGACGCCACCAGCGACTTGGAAAGACCCTCCACTTGACAGGGGGATCCTTGACTAGCCAGGCTTGGTTCCGGGTTTCGATGGATCAAACAGAGGTTGCACATGAAAGAAAAAGGTGGGCGTTCTCAGATCGGATCCTCGGATCGGTCCCTTTTTTCCATGTGCAACATGCCTTGTGCTTACCTTAGTGATACAGCACTTCGCTGTTTGGGCGCTCCCATCGGCCAGCGTGCGTGCTGAAACCGCCACGACCCGCACTCAAAGTGGAACTTTTTTGGAGGGCACAAGAGGGATGACCTTCCTCTCCAGTCAGAATTGCACAAACCAACGAACCAACATAATAGTAGAACATGCACCCAAAACGACTCTGTAAACAAACGTTTTATAACACAAGTCTCAAGATGTCTGGCCTGCAGGAAGCCAGTGCCTATCTCCGAAATTCCACCGTGCCCCGGCGGTTGGGATCTTCACTATTTATGCGAGCGAAAATTCTCCAGGCCAAGCAGTTGAAGGTCTTGCAAGTAGGGAGCTGCTGCTCTCGTGCATAGATGCTCAGCGCTTGAAAGATCTCATCTTTTGAATACCCATGGCAGTATTCTCCACTCGTTTTCTTCTCTGAAAGGAGGCCTGCATTCTTGAGTATGTCAATGATGCTCTTCATTTGGTTTGCAGCTGCTGCTGGCTGTTGCCACTGGCCCGGGTATGCACTGGAAAGAAATGCGGCGCGCAGTTTCTCTTCGACATCCCGGCTGCAGTCGGAAGCCTCGGGCAGCAGGTCCATCTTCCGCAACGTTAGCTTGTTGTGAGCTGTATTGACAAAGCACAGCATGGCTTCATATTCGTCAGGGTTCCGTTCATCGAGGTAGCCCAGCTGTTTCAGTGCTTGAGTGGCCAGGTCTTTGGAATCTTTTAACATCAAAGGTCCGCCACCTCTAAAAATCGCACGTGCCAATGCATTTCCATATGTCATTCGTATAACATGAGTGGCTTTTTTACCTCCGTGAGTTGGCAACAGAAAGGCCAACTGACCAGAATTCCTTTGCCAAGATGCGGTCTTGGAAGCCTTGATTCTTTTGTGCACTGCAAGTGTCAAAGTCGGAGTGGGGTAAACAATGAGTCGTCCTAAACCATTGACAAACCAGAACTTGGTGCACGCTTGTCTAGGGTGCCCCGAATATCCCAAATCTTCAAGGAATGATTTCACTCGCTCAAACTTCTTCTCGTAGCTTGGTCCGTCTCCTGTCACTGTAAAGGGATCTGAAAATTGCACTGAACCAGCTCCATCTTCATGAAGGATTGCTTGAACATGTGGATGACTTTCGTCAGTGTGTTTCAACTTCAAGACTTCAAGTCCATTCTCTTGGTATTTTGCTGCCACACCAAGATCGGACTCAGGAACCAGCACCAAATAGCTGGGGTTTGTGTCCGCAAGCTTCAGCATGATACTTATAAAACCCGTATCTCGGGTCAACAAGGCAATGCGATGTACTCTACGACGTGTGGAAAGCTCTTGCATCGCAGCTTCCATCGCCTCGTCATTGGGCTCTCTCGAATGGTCCTTCGAACGAGGAACCGGTCGGAATGTGATGCCAGGCTCTTCCAGAAATTCACGCCACTTCTTGTTTTCAGTTCGCCGTGGTGCCGCAAAGACGTGTGTGCGAACATGGCCGCCCATGTTCTTCAAACGGCTTGTCGCATGCTTGAAGAGTTCAATGCTCCCACGATCTGCATCCACCAGAAGCTCGGTGATTGGTGATGAGGCCCGTGCCACCTGATCAAATCTTCCAGCTGGTCCAAGCTGCTTGCCGCACCTCTTTTTTTGCTGCACTCCTACACCAGCTAAACAACTCAGGCACCATGGCCACTGCTTACGATAAGGCCAGTCAAAGCCTCTGCCGCCAAGCAGGCGATGATGGCAAGTACCTCGCAGCCCTCCGGCTGAGCTTTGGGGTCCGCTGCATGGCCCACTGGGGCGACTGCAAACAGAAACACCAGCTCCATGCCACATGTGAGTGGAATGGCTTGACAAAGGAAGCTGAACGCTACTGATTGATTGGATGGATGAACTTTTGTGATCACTTGAATTCAATTTTAATTTGTACGGTAATTGGTTTTTTGTTAACATCCCCGAAGCTCCGGAATTCCTCCCCCATCAAGTGGCTGGAGACCGTTCGGTCGATTCGCCGGGTCTGGGAAAGGGTCGTTCTTGGGGCCGCGGGGGCAGCACGCTCCTCGCGCCGTTGGCGGGCACAACCCTTGAGTATGCACAGCTGCGAACGACCCTCCTGAAAGGCAAACCAAATCGGGAGGACAACCCGGTTGCCACCCCGCTTCACTGATAGAAGTTTGGAAGGTAGAAGCAATGAATATCATCCAACATCTTCAAATGTGCGTGTCTCAACTGCCATAAGGATGCCTGAAAACTAGACCAGTAACGCCCCCTTGTTCCTAGAAGCTTCTTGCTACTAGTAGCAATGCACCCGTTCCTAGTAGCGACCCAAGAACGAACCCAACTCGAACCTCGCCCCGGAACTCCAACCGAACTCGACCGCCCAGGCGCGGAGCACACCCAGCGACCACGCTTCGGCTTCCTGGCGGCAGCGGATGCGGAGCACACCGCTCAGGCCTTCCTTCGGTGCTCCTTCGGTGCCCCCGAGGGGGCGGGGGGGTGTGAGTTTCAAGTTGAGAGGAGTCATGATGAGTCGATCCACCTCATAACACGTCCCCAGTGTATGTGGTGAGAGTCAGGTGGATTTTTTCTGATGTGCTTTTTTTCATTCTTTGTCTGACTCTGGGAGAGGGGGAGGGGGCCACCCTCCAACGAAGAGACTGCTTGGACACCCCAACTGGTCAGTTCCGGCTCGGCCGGTCCACGGTCCACCGGCTCGGCCCCAAGTCCTCCTCTCTCCTCCCCGGCCCGCACGGTCCGCCGCTCTGGGCGTGCTCTTTTCTCTTTTCCTCCCCTATTTGGGAGCCACAGCGCTGCACTGTGGTAGTCGAGTGGTAACAAACAGGGTCAAAGAGCCGACCAACGCAAGGGAGAGATGTTTTTTTTTGACGCTCCTGGCCGTTTGATGCCACTGATTGGATCCAATTTCTTGTGCAAGTGGGCTGGTGCAAGTCAAGCTCCTTAACATCCCCCTGTTCTCTGGCTGGGAACGGTCTCAGTAGCGCAGTTCCTGGCCGAGCTGAAGCGTTTGGGGGGTTTGGATGACGGAGTTGTCACCATTCACAAAAATGGTTGACCTGGTGTTTGCAGTGTAAAATCCTGAATTGGTAAAGGCCTATGAAATTCATGGTTGGAAGCCTAGGGTCATGCTTTTTCTTCCAATGGCTTTCTTGCAGGAAGGGTTTAGAGGGAATTTTCTCAGAGCTTTCCCCGGAGCGTCGGGCCAATTTCTCGGTGGATGTCTACAGTCTACAGCCAGCATTGGAGCTCTTCGCCGGAGTCTTCTGGGCGAGCGACGACACAAGGGCGGCAGTCCGAAGAAGCAATGCACCACTCTGCGCCACTGCTTCTTGGGGGATTCAAGATTGACATGGGCTAAGAGAGGTACCTCCCTATCATTCATCATTGCTACCCAAGTGCTTTGACCATTTTGACAGAACTCTCTTCATCCACATACACTCCAAAACAGAATGGCCTCCACCCAGCGAAAAGGGGAACACCGAGTTTCGCCGGTTTCGTGTGGAGACAGGACATGACAAAGAGTAGTGAGTAGTATGGCAGACGGCAGACCACAGAAATACAACGTTCTACAGGACAAGCATGGTGTTTTGGGATATGATTACTCCATTTTCACCCATGCTGCAGCCCGGGCCGTTATCAAGTTATCAACATTAATCGAGTTCACTCGCAACTGTTGGTTTGTTTTTTACACGTTGATGGACCGAAAACTAGGTTCGAGTGGTTGTCTTTGGACCCCAAAGAAGAGAAACCACTTAGATTTTTCATGATTTTAGATCTTCTTTGGGGTCAAACTCTCAAATCTATGGGGATTGTGCGTGATCTCTTCTTTGGGGTTTTGCCTTTCTCCGACTCCGCGGTCCTGGACGGTCCCTAGGAGGAGCGGGCCATCTGTGAGGGGCGGAACCTCGGAGGAAGATGCCAAACCCTTCGAACATTGAATGGTATTTCTTTTGGTTTATCAACAGGTCGACATCGTCCGACCAACATATATCATATATCCGAAAACACCTCACTGTGACAAATATGCTTGGCTGGTTGGGTGTGCACATACTATGTGCACATGTATCGTCAAAGACTCGTAACGGTCTTTTGAGGGTGATTTTAGAGCCATATTCCGAATCCATTTCTGCAGGCAGAGTCCCCAAATGCCTTCGTGCGGCAAGGCCCAAAAAAGTTCCTTTCTTGACCGAAAAACCACGTTAGTGAAGAACCCCTCGCACCAGCAGGATCCCATGGAATCCAAGATTCTTCTGCACCGAACAAACGGGTGAAGAGACGCCTGTCTTAGAAGGCACGAACAAACGGGTGAACGCTTCGCTCCTTGTCGAACGGACCCCGTGGAACGATGAAGGCGTGAACGGTCGCAACCGAAGCGGAAGACCGAGTCAGACCCGCTGTTCGGTGACCTTGCCCGGGTCGTCCAAAGCACCAGCTGGCCGATGTTGAAGACACACATGCTGGCTGTGGTGGCAATTGCAAATAAACATACAACAATATTAGCATAGTTTCCCCCGAAAAAAAGACGAATAGAACCGATGAATTTGGTAATTCAATCACCGGGTGTTGCAAGAAGCACCCTGGAGTGGGGCGCTTCTTCAGACCGCTTCTTCAGACCTACTGGGGGGTGGGGACCTCGTCCAGCCAGCCTGTCCCCAAACGCCTCCAGGTCGCATGCGCATCCGATCCGTGGATCGCGGCGAGGGCCGCGGCTTGGCCTCGTCCTCCGAGCCCTGAGGGACCCGAGCCCCGTGTGGGCGGAAGCGAGCCCTGAGGGACGCGAGGGTCCATGACAACAATCCCGCCGGAACCAGGAGAATCTTTCATCACCAGGCGGAGAGGGATCTTTCAAAAACCTACGTAGTTCCCTTTGTTTATCTTGTGGGCGTACATTAAACCCATCCAGTGGATTCTGGAGTTAATTTGCTTGACCGACGTCGTATCAAAAAAAGGAGAAACACAACAACCTGCTTAATGATACTGATAAGTTTCACCCCTAGCGCGTCTTGGCCCTTCACGCGGAAACACACACCCCAAGCAGCCCGGGGAGCTGCTCCATTGGTCCGTGTGTTTGAGGACGTTCTCGATCCATCGGCCAAGTCGATTCCCACCGAGGATCAGAGTCGCAGAGTCCATCCAGGGGGTTCTCACACACGGATGCATCGCAGGCCGTCTGCTCCATCCGGATGCCCTGGGCAGGCGCTTGCTTTTTTGGCACGCCCAAAAAGAGGGCCAAAGAATGCTGAAGACACTTTTAAGGCTGGAACACCCTATGTGTCAACGCGAACTCGTTGCTATGTTTTTTCATTGCTTAGCACAAACAATTGCTTAGCATAGTAATTGATTCAAGTCAGTTTCCAAAGCTGCCAAACAGGGTCGCCAAACGAGGCACACACGGCACACACGGGAATCCAATGACTTTCCTGGTATGGATTGGGGGTCCACAGTTCTGGATCTTGCCTTGACAAAGCTAGTTCTAGAATCCTAGAACAACCTTCTTGTTTGTGAGTGGCGACCGCAAATCGTGACAATCTCTTTTGCTCGGCCTTGCTTCTCCCCACCGGTCACCGTCGCTAAGTAAGGGGCTGACCGGAGGCTGTGAGCCTCACATCTCACAATGTGTGTTGAGGGACTCTCCAAATTCTTGTTTCCTTGCCAAGCTCTTGTTAAATTCAAAGGCCAATCAATCAAGTAATCATTGGGGTGGCACAAGTCAGTGACTTCGCGCGACTCCAGGTTCACACTTTCAAAGAAAACAATGGACCATGGACATGCATTTGCTGTGGTTGGTACAGTTTGACAAGATAAGGGTGACAAACAACATCTAGCACCCTACAAGCTCACCTCTCCACTCAACAGTGGTGTATCAAATTCTCTACAACTTCGCAGTTCGTGTCCATGGGCTCATGGGCCAACCACGAGGTATGGTTTACGCATCGAATCATATATATCGATCAATGCTTCCAAACGCCAAGGTTCCCCCGCTTCACCCTGGAAAATGGACCAAAGAACCTTTCATCGGCCAACGTGAAACACGTTTCACCGTTGTCTGCGGCCTTGGCATTGAGAATGCACACAAAGGTCAACATCAAGACGAAACAAAGTCCAATCTGCACAGGCTGCTTCCCATTCGGTGTGGCTTCGTGAAAGGAGGAATGGGCCAAGTGATGGCCAGGTGGTCCAATTCTCTGTTGGTCGGTTGGGTTCCACAGAATGTTCTTTGCCCAAACACATTTTTGCAACTTCCCCAAAGGGGTTTTGCTGGTTTTCATGATTCGATTCTAGGCTGCAAACTCCACGTTAGACATGGGTGGGGCTTGATTCGTGCTAGGCGGTTGGTGAGTCTTAGCTTCAGTGGTGAGAGCGTGGTTCATGTCAGCAGTCCTCTTGCAGCGGGAAAAAAAGCTTTCAGCAAAATATAGAGCTGGGGGATCAAAACAACTCTGTTGAGTTTCGGCGAGTTCAACTCGCCCTAAATCGCCCCAACCCAACTGGAGAGTGAGTACAACGATTATTTTGGAACAGGAAGCGAACCAAAATGAAAGCGGATTGACCAATCTTCAAGCTGTTTCACCCGGGGTTTGTATGATCAACTCCAGGTTTGGTCCATGCAGGGCCTTGTTTGAGGAAGAGAGAGAGAGAGAGGGAGAGGGAGAGAGAGAGAGAGAGTGAACCATTGTTCTTACCACCGGTGATGTGCAGAGCTTCCTTTTTACAAAAAGAGAAGAGGAGGTCGGTCCTTTCCATCGAAGGCAAACAGGATTTCACCTGTTTTTGCCAGATTTGCTATGATTTGGTTCGTTCTGCGATCAGCACCTCAAGCTTGACACATATATATATCCCTTCAGCAAAGAACCCGTACACCCGCGCGGAGCCGCACCAGCATGGCCGGCAGCCACCAAAGAGGTGCGTGACCCACATCCTCCGGGCCATAGGACACGGTGGCTTTCACGGGTCCTGGCTCGGTGCGCTCGGGCTCGTTGTTTGGGGGCAGGGCCGAAGAGGGCGTTCCTAGTAGCTTCTTGTTACTAGTAGTAAGGCCAGGAGCCACTAGTAG
>CAXAMN010001226.1:98089-114490 GCA_963970005.1 Durusdinium trenchii | reverse complement strand
CAAATAGACCAAAGGGTTTTGACATATAGTTGAGTTTTTAAGGTTCATGTTCAAACGAGCAGAGCCAGCAAAAACGAGCAAACAGAAAACGAGCGCTGTCGTGCCTCAGCCACGGTGGCGACCTCGGCCACGGTGACCTGGTGTTGGTGGAACTCGGGCTCGACGGTTTCGACCCATCCTTGCTTCACACCCTGTATAGATAAACTCTTCTGATCCAAACATGTCAACGTTACCACATGTGATAATCCCCAATTCTGCTGCTTTTTTCGGCCATCGCCAGTAGGTTGGAGGCCATCGCTAGTAGGTGGAGTCCGCCATCGCTAGTGTATGCCATCTACATGTTTCACATTTCTGTTGTGCGGGGTAGATGGCATGGAAGTGGCCTAAACCACAAGAGCTCATCGCGTATGCTAGGTATGGCCAGGGCGAGGGCACATTGGACACCCATGGAGAGCCTGACTTATAGTCAGAACATGGTTCAGCGTTTTTTTGAAGAAAAGCTGAATATGCCATCTAGGTGTGGCCAGGGGGGCACATTGGAAGCTCATGGTAAGCCTGACTTATAGCCAGAACACGGTTCAGCTTTTTGTGAAGAAGAGCTGAATATGCCATCTAGGTGTGGCCAGGGGGGGCACATTGGAAACCCATGGTAAGCCTGACTTATAGTCAGAACACGGTTCAGCTTTTTGTGAAGAAGAGCTGAATAGGTGTGGCCAGGGGGGGCACATTGGAAACCCATGGTAAGCCTGACTTATAGTCAGAACACGGTCCAGCTTTTTTTGAACAAAAGCTGGCATAGGTGTGGCCAGATTCCCTGCCCCTAAGTGCATGTGCCTGTCATTAGGGTTGGCCCCATCCCGAACAATCCTTTCGTGAACACGAGCCGAACACGAGCCTGAGCGACCGAAAAAGTGTGAGTTTTATGTGTATATTCGCCAAAAATTTCCCGCCGAGATGCCCGAAGGACCGCGACCGCGGATTCAGCAGCAGAGGACCAGGGCTGATGGCCTGGCGCGGAAAAACCGAAAAAAGCACATCTGCGAAGTCCGAAGTCAGGTCACATGTCAATCAAAACTGCGCCCCCCCAACCGAACGCCGGTGCAAAACAAACAAAGTTTAAACTTATATATGTATATACCGTATATCAAATGGTTTCTTGGATGGTCCAATGCATTCCCCTTAAAACTTACTCTCAATCGCAACACATGCAAGCCGGCCGGCCCATTGAGAAGGTCCGCAAACTTAGATCCAACCAACTCGACCTAAAATCACCACCCCCCAAGAAAATCCGCCCTGCCCACCACTTCACCCCCTTCCTGAAATACAGTCCCCAGTTAGCCCTCATCACCAGCCCACAACGACCCCAGATGTTTGCTTTTGTGCCGGGCCACCGAAAAAGTGTGAGTTTTATGTGTATATTCGCCAAAAATTTCCCGCCGAGATGCCCGGTGGAGAGGCTCTTCCAACGCGGCCGCGGATTGAGCAGCACGCCTCGATCAATGTTGCTGCGGCTGTACCCGTGGCAGTTATCTCCGATGGTGGAATTGTAGCTCAAAGGCCTTTTGCTGGGATCACACTCCTGGACCCCCCTCTACGACCCAGAAGCTCGACGGCCGTAGGGGTGCAGAACCACTGGGTGGGTGGTTCGACCATGGCGGAGAAAGCATCGTGTTGGACGGGGTCCATGGAATCCGCTGTCTCACGTGCAATGGCGGCGTGAACAATCCTTTCGTGAACACGAGCCGAACACGAGCCTGAGCGACTAACTAGCGGGGCAAACCCTAATGACAGGTACATACACTTAAGACGTATTTCTCCCAATCCCTCCCAGCTAACACCGGTCCCTTATGATGGGATTTTGCCGGTGCACTGGGCGCGCCACCAGCAGCCAACCTCTGCTTGGATGTGTATCTTGATGTCTCCCGATGGCGTTTTCATGCGCCACCCCTAGCACCGGTGGTCGGGGGGGCCGGTCACCTGGGGACCCTGGTTGACCACTAAAGATGAACAGAATCAACTGGGTTTAGGACTGGTTTTGACCCCCTGCCGTATCCATATTTTGGAGGTTTCTTTGGACCCGGGGGCTGCAATGGATGCAATAGACCTGGGGCTGAAGATTGGGACGAATGCTGTGTTCAGGACGGCGGACATGACCAACGCCACAAACGCATGGACAACGCGACGCATGACTGTCGTGGACCCGAGCCACGGAACTGCCAACGGATCGGCAGACCTCCAAGTCGCAGTGCTTTCACCGTGGTACTGTGGTGCCTCCTGCGCGCTTTACACATTGGGCTCCATGTGGTGAGTGGGCGGCGGTTTGGCCAGGCAAAGAGAAACACGGTGAGCGACAAGGGGATTGGAAGGTGACTTGTGCTGTATGCTGTTTGAGGTTTGAGGTTTTTCGGGTTCCACTTCCGAAGGTCATTAACTTGAATGCCAAGCTGGCCTAAGAAGTTCAGGCCGCCCGTTTTCGTTGGCTTGTGAACTTCTGAAGCCCATTTAGTTTTTAGCAGGCACATCACGTGAACGCCAATGTGCAGATGTTGTGGCAGGCGCAGTGCTTTGTTGACGGCATCATGCACAGAGAAACCTGGCACTTGGCACTGGGTTTTCTTGTGGCACCGCGCATGTCTCGCGGTTCGGCACGTGCTCCGGAGCGGTTCGGCACGGTTTCCTGCAACCGCCCGGGATCCGTTGCTGGTCGTTCACGCGGCGTTTCGCATTTCGACGGACTTGAGGATGAGGATGGAGTAGCGAAAGACCAGGTGAAGAAGTGGATCCAACAAAAACCTTTCACATTCCACCCCACCTTGGCCATGACCTTCCATTTCGAGCAGATGGGGCACACGCTTCACCTTGTGAGGTCCCGCCCGTTCCGCCCCCATCCAAGCATCCACGTGGACACCTTGCACATCGGCTGGAACCTTCCGCAGATAGGCGTCATTCTCGGCCACGGGCGACACCTGGCAACCGCTTTCAGCGAGGAGGAGAGGAGCCAGAGGGGGATCTACTCTGCATCAAACCTGTGGCCACTCGACCGTGGGGCGATTCGACATCAATAAATCATTGATTGAGGCCACTCTGCATGCCAATATATATATATATTGCTATCATGGCCACTCGACATACCTGGTTGCAGGCCACCGCAGCCCTTAGGTTGGATTTTTCTGATCTACCCATCATCTGCCCATGATCTGCGCAGGACGGTGCTTTTCAACTGGTGGATCAAGAGGCCGTGCCAGGTGTGAACACCTTCCAGCTGCCTCGAATCTGACGTCCAAATCGGACACCCCAGGTGACGTCCCACCCGCACGCGACGGTTCTAGTCCAGCGAACCCGTCTCTGCCATCCAGCCCGCGAACCCCCACGGATTCTCATGGTGTTTGCGGTGACCTCCGTGGGGTCAGCGCTTGGGGCCGACAAACACTTCCGAAACCAGGAGGTGTTTCACTCCTCGGACGGAAAAGCTGAACATCGAGGGGTTCCTCCCAGGAACAACCGGCGCCCTCCCAACCCAAAAACATTCAGGGCGTTCCGAAGAGAAACCAGCCCTTGACCCCTTGACCGTTCAGTTCAGGCACCGAGTTCCGTGACATGCATGTCTCTACCGAGTTTTTTTTTGGCCTCCACGAGGTCCTTCCGCTCGTAGAGCTGGAAGTTCGCCTGGTGCCGTCGCTCGCAAAGGCCGCTGGTCATGCAGAAGCACCGCTGGCCATCGCCGAAGATTGTCCCAGCACAGCCCTGGCACGCGTGGGCGCCGCGTGGTGGAACGGCGTATGCCAGGTGCGTGCGTAGACGCTGAACGTTGTGAGGGGGGTGCTGAGGCGTTGCTTCTGCTTCTCTTATGCCTCTTCAGTATGCGTAGTCTTTGGATACTCTGATCTTACGCGATGTTTGGGATGCACGACCAGGGTCGGCCAGCACGACCGATACGGCAACGACCAGGGTCGTTGGTGGGCCAAGCTGGAGCAAGGACCTCTGGTTGAGCAAAATCTGGAAGGACTCAAGGGCTTCAAACGGAGGCTTTTGGTTTCGAGCTGGAACGAGACGTTTCTGTTGAGACTATTGAAACCAAGCAAACCTTCGGCTCACTCCAGGGGCTTTCACAGCTCTTTCCGCAGCAGTCACACAACTCCAGTGTGATGTTCGGTCGAGTTTGGAGAAGACGAGCGTTTTGGGCGTTTTGTGGCACGTCCGGAAGAAAAGGGTACCAGCAGGAGCGTCCTGGTCTATGACATGAAAAACACGACATTGAAATCTCCATTGGACACGGCCAACCTTGAATAGGTACAGGAAAAGTATTGCTTTGAACAATTGCATCAAACATTTCTCAGCCCTCCAGAAGGCTCACAGGCTGATTCCGATCGGAAGGAGATTCCGTTCCCGTGAAGAACCAACCTGGACCCTCCAAACCCAAAGAAGGATCTTCCTATTTCAAGGCACACATCGGCGTTCCTTCACAAGATCTGGGCCATTCTGGGCCATGCTGCTGCTCAAATTGGAGTGATCGCCGAGGCCAAAGATCTAGTGCCCTTGTCATCTCCCCAAAACGAGCTCCGCAAAAAGAGCTCCACATCCCATTGCCCGGTCAGCTGGTTGTAGGTGATAGTACTCATGACTAATGAGTTCGCTGCCCTGTCAACTGGACGTGTTTTTTCCGCCTCGCTGGCGGCCAGCTTCTGACACTGCAAGATGCCGGCCTCGCCCAAATCCTGGAGATGGCGGAGCTGGAAGATCGTTGTTGGTGAGTTGGCCAAAGGTCAACCGGATCTGACAGCTTTATGAAACAGAATCTCACAACAATTCTAGGCCCCAAATAAGCCTTTCTCGGATCAAAGCAAAGCATCACCACAACTCAACTAGTAGTAGGGGGGTTATTCATGGAACAGGGAGGAGTCATATTATCAAGTTGGCTCATATTATAAGGGTTTGTAGATGGCTCCCAACATTGTCAGGAAGGGCACTCTCTATTCATCTGACACAAAGGCCCACTGCAAGTGCTAAGACCAAATCAAAGAAAAGCAGCGGTACTAGGTATGTTCAGCTTATTTCGAACATCTTATTTATATACTTTATAGACCCCTTCAAACAGTTCCACAGTATACCTCTTATAAGATGACCTCTACTTCGGTTTTCCCATCCCCTTCCAGGTGCCCCGAAATCCACACCTTGACAGAGCTGCTGTTCACGCAGCCCGTGTCTTGCGCCACCAGAATCCATTCCTCGCCCGAGCGCCCGGTCCGGCGGAGGGCGATCCCCATGGATGCCGGTGGACGAAGAGGTGGACACGAAGGAAGCCACGGTGGGTGACCCTATAGCGCCTATAGTTCTTGGAAGCCACGGGTAGGTGGTAGCTGGATCTAGAACAAGTGATGTAGAGAGGAACGCTTTGGAGCGGTGTGTTTTGGTAAGTTCGAGCACCAGGTGCCTTGCACAGCATGCCCAGACGCCAAACAGACTACTACGGGTCTCCTGTTGGTCCACAAAGCATGAAACAACCGAGAACTCATTCGACTTCACCTTCACCTGTTTTTTTCACAAGCTTGAACAGCCTTCGAACCTCCGCTGACAGTCCTTGAACCTCCACTGACAGTCCTCAACAGCACCGCAGGTGGACTGACCACTGCAGGTCCCGCGCCCAGACACCCCACGTCGTGTCCCGCACGAAGTCGCGTGAGTCCAACGGTCCCGCGTCCTCAGAAGGAGTCCAACCCAAGCCCGGGCAGAAGTGCTGAATATACCTGAGTTAGTCAGAGTTCCAACCAACACACTGATTATTTTTTTTGGCGCAGAACACATGACAGACAGGCGCACGCACATCGTGCGTGCATTGAACATCGAATGGGAAACAAATACAAAGAAAAAGGAACGCGTGCATAAACCCGAGATATTGGAAGAGACCTTCTCTGAACGAGTGGTTCCGCCCCACAACACATTTGGGTTCCCCAAGACGGTATCAAGTGGCAAGCACCTCAGACAGCCCAATCATGGGGGGAATCTTTGCCACTTCAACAGGCCGGCGATTGAGGCAAAAAACATTTTAAGACAAACGAAATGGCTCGTATGCAACTGTTTGACTGAAACCATGTAACTGTTTTGTTGCAAAGAATGGTTCTCGAGCAACAAATATGCAACTGTTTGACTCCGATGCTCACCACCGAGACGCCACCCGCTGTCGCTGGTCTCAAGGTCGCCATATATGTGGATGGGTTTGAGTGGCAAACCCAACAGCAGCACCCAACGGGTCCGGATTTCCTTCTTAGTCTTTTCGTTTTTAAAGAACACATCCTTCATGGCTTTTTGTTTTTAAACAACATGGCCAAAGAAATGGATCTCACATGATCCCATTCAACCCTTCATCTCTGCCAGCCGCCTCGTATCTCCAAACTCCAGACCCTCCGTCCTCCCCCCTCCGAACGCAATCGCTCGCTCGACTTCGCTCCATCTCTGGCACTCTCCCGCAATGGCGATCGAGAAGTCGCGATACACGTTGCCATCGGTCAGCGGAAACCTGGCGGCGCTCGACGGCGCGCCTCTCTGCGCTCGACTGATGGCATGGCACGGCTGAGGAAGAGGACCCATTTGGAGGTGCACCACCCCATTTCGGGTGGCTCTTCGATGGAACATGCTTTTTTGCGGGGAAGCTTATAAACCACCCTTTGGGTGGTGCTGGTGTGGGTAAATACAAAACTCCTGTGTCGGACTCCCCATCCTTCAAATGGGCGCCACTTCCGTGCGAGAAGGGAATCGCACCGACTCCGAAGTTCGCGCCTTTCTACGCCACTTCCGTGGCGAAACGGGTTGAAGCACATGGGACGAAAGACCCGGAACATCAACACATCTTCTTCCCACTGACTCTCTGAGTCAACCGGTTGTTTTTGGGTATGGAAGATTGTACTCTGGCCATGGAAGATAGGAGGTTCCACTCCACACCGAGATCGACAGAAATGCTGTGGCCTCAAGTCAGCTCCCACTTGGTTGATTCTGCTGCTCCCTCAAGGAAAGGTATTGGAACAGATAGAACCATCGTTTCAAGAGGTTTCAAGTCTGAAGGATTTGGATTTGTGAACCTCTTAGGGTTTCACCATGTTTCACACGTTATTTATCAAGAGGGATTCCAAGAGAGCATCGCATCAGGTGCCCCATGCTATCCGGTCCAAACAGGTCTGCCAGACAGAACATTTCGGCCAGGTTCCTCAAGCCAACAGCCTCGAGCCAACGGCCAGAGACCAATCGAAGCTTTTCTTCTTCGGCCAGATCTTGAAACGACACAGAGACTCGAAATGCCATGCGCTCTTCATGTGGAAGATAGATCGGATGATCAATATATATGACAGACATATGAAGACCAGTTGGAAGAAACAAACACCACCGAAACGGCAGTATTACAGTATGAAGACAAACATCATTTGAAAGGGGGTCAAGAACACCCGACCACATCATGTGCTGCGCTCCCGGAGGTGACACCTCCATGGTTGGACCTGGTGAGGTGAGCCCAAGACTCCCCGTCCGATCTGTTGCCTATAGTGCCTTGCTCCACGTTTTTCTTGCAACAGTTTGGACCAAAGCGGAGGCTCCGCTTTCTTAGCGGAGGTGCAGTCCTGGGATCAGTTTTGGAACACCGCTCGCCACCGCTTGCCTTGTCCAAGGAGATACTGCCAGTAGCGGCAGTTGAGGCTGGAGTAGCAGGAGGCACGACAGCCCTCCACCCCCACGGAGCGTGGATTGCCGATCAAGTCCTCCTCTTTAAAGACCTCCCGCGCGGGCCGGTCAGACGGTTCACCGCGGAAGAATGGGTGCAATCCAGTCTGATTCCAACCACGGTATTTTGGCTTGACGGACATCAACTTGTTGGACTTAAAACCAAATCAGGTCGGACACCATTCATTCTATTTTCCAAAGAAGGCCTGGCGACTCGTTCGTGGCACGCGAAGCCTGCCATCCACCCAGGCTTTTCGAACGATTTCAGTCTGTCCTCCGGTCCGTTCGGTCTGTCCCGAGTCGTCGTCCCGCCTTGGTGAGTCCTAAGACTCGGCTTTGTCGAAGATCCACCAGAACACGCACCTCCCCGTGCAGCAAACGCCCTGCGCGGATGGGTCTCCTGACGTCAAGGCGAGGCTTCGACGCAAACAGACTCTGCGCTGTTTGCAGAGCTGGGATCATCTGTTCGCCTCTTTGTTTTGGACAGACGGTCTCCTATAAAAGAGATCAACCAAAACACCATTTCCAGTAGCCAGGTCTCCTCTTCGTCCTCCTCTCCTCCGCTCCTTTCTCCCCGAAAAACGGTCTCCTGGGCGACTTGCTGAAGCAATTGAAGCCGGCGGTGGACCGACCTCACGGAACCAGCTGCCGACCGAGCGAAAGGCGGAGGCACGCGGACGGAGCGCGGACGGAGCGCGGAACCGCGGTGGAGATCTGGGGGGCAACCGACCGTTGGGGACCCCCCCAAAAACACGGGTGGACCAACCAAAGAAGGGTAGATCAAAAGGATGGATGGCGCTTGCGCAAGCGCCCCCCCCAAGTACTTGGACTGCCATCTGTCGTTTCCTTCTTGGCTCTTCTGGGGTCTCCCTAAACCCACTGGATCGATGTCCCCAAGAAAAATGATGTCTGGAGGTGTCCGGAGGTGTCGCCAGACTTGAACGCACTTTTTAACTTTTTCGACACGCCACACCAGTGGAACGCCAGGAACGTTCATCACCAACTTCGCCGTCGACGGTCTTCGATCCCCAAGTTCGACATGACGTTGGTTCGATCTAGTGGAGTCTATGGATCCCCAATGGTGTTCTGTTCATAGACATGGTTGTCATATATGTTTTCTT
Source organism: Durusdinium trenchii (assembly GCA_963970005.1). Taxonomy (NCBI): domain Eukaryota; class Dinophyceae; order Suessiales; family Symbiodiniaceae; genus Durusdinium; species Durusdinium trenchii. The sequence goes on along the minus strand of CAXAMN010001226.1, from coordinate 105,665 downwards.
AGACCCCCAAGTCATGGGTCAAGACACGACCTGCGGGTCTTTGTTGTGTTTTCCTTCTTTTCGGTGGGGTCTACAGACCGCTTGTCGTTCACGCTAAGGAGGCTCCGTTTGCAAACGACATCTGCAATTCATATCCTGGATATCCTTCGACTTGCACTTCTCCAACGCCTAAGGCAGCTAAGATTGAGGTTCCAACAATTGTGACTTGTTCAGTTTCTGGGTTCCGTGGGTGACAAATCCAAGCGAGGACCTCGAGCCCATCATGAGAGGGAATCTTCACAGCTACAGTGGTGTTCTCCGAACCTTTTGAATGAATGAAATGACATCTGGTGAAAACGGCTTGTTCATTCTCCCAATCTCCATGGCTTCAGTTTGTTCATCAAAGCCAACGTTGGCCTTTGATTGTGACTGTTGAAGGTCGGCACAGCTGTATCGGCGCTCCGTCATGCAACGCCATGAGGGAGGACACCTGCTTTCTGCACATCCAACGACTCACAGAGTTGTTCGGAAATTTGCGTTCTACTGTACTTGCTTTCCAAGCTCCTCAACGGCCTTGCGAAAAAAACGAAGTGCTTCAACTGTTCAACGCGCTCGCTCTCCCGGGCGGTCCCGGCCGAGGAAACAGCCGGTGGCATTCTCCACGTAGATGGAGCAAAGGGGCTGCTTCCCGCAGTGCGAGTGGCACGTCTCGTAAAGCGGCACCTCGGAAGAACGACACGGCGCGCGCGACATGGTCGACATGGGCGTGTGGTTTGGTGATTTTTCTGGGTGTCCGCGACATCTAGGTGCAGTTGACGGAAGGATTTTCTGTTGAGACCCTTATGAAGACCCATTTGCACATGAAAAAGACGATGTCTGCGGGGCAGATCTTTAGCTCCGCTGCCGTTGGTTCCAGCGACATCCGATGCTCCGATGCCGTTTCGGAGGGCCGGACTGACCGGTGACGTTGGATCCTTTCAGATCTTTTACGAGCTTTCCAGAACGAAGATGGGGGGAAGCTGAAAGCTGTCCTTTGTGCTGTCCTGAGGTGCAGTCCTGAGCTCCAGTCCTTCCAAGGAAGTCCAGAACCGGAGTTCTTCTTCACTTGACAGTGGGGGTTCTTGACAGTGGGGGTCCCAACATTTGTGATTGGAATCTGAACATCCAAACAACTGACACATGCTTGCTTGATCTACTTTCTTTTCTTCTGACTGGGTAAACCCTGCCCGACAAGCCGTTTCGAAGAGTGAATCAAAGCACAAGCCACGTTCTAAACCCCTCCTGATGGTAGTTGCAACCCTACTCATAGGTGGATGTGACCTAGTCAAGGCCCGATGGAATTGCAAGCATGAGCTTGAGCTTGTTTGGGCGAGTGAGCATCACAATCCACCTGGGAAACATTGAATTGAACATCACACTTCACGCTGCTGGGGGGGGTTCAAGCTTTTAACCACACAGGCCTCGAAAACACTCGCCACATGAACGCTCCTCTCCTTCTTGGGAAGACTCGCCACGGGTCTCCCAACGGGGGTTAGGACCAGGTTGTCGCAGTTGAAGGCCCCATCGCCGGGGCTTTGGAGGACCTGCGGAGGGCTCGTGAACGAAGGATCAGGCGCGAGAGATCGCGTCGACCATGCGGAAGTCGCGTCGACCATCTGGAAGTTCGAAGACCTGGTGGAAGACCCGAAGTTCCACTGGGCGCGCTGTACCTAACGGGGTGCCCTGGACAGGTCTCGACCTGTAAGTCGTCGTGTGGATATATTCAGCCAGGTGATCCAGCCAGGTGTCATCGTTCACGGAAGCAGCTGGTAGCTTTGCTTCGTTCGAATCACAAACGAACCAGTGACCCCGAACGGCCCCTGCCCGGTCCCGGAGGTCCCGGACGATCGTCGCGCTCGGAGGTTCCGGACGACCGGGTTTCAGCCATTCCCCGCGAAGTGCTCCGGACTCGGGTCCGTGGGACGCCTAAACCCGAAACTCTTGATTGATAGACCCACCCACTTGATTTGGAACTCCTCTTCAGATCGGGAGACTCCCAGCATGAAGAGTCGACGCAAGGACGTTGCCAGCATGCCCTGGCTGGGAAGCAACGCTGGTCTCTGGATGCTTGGCGACCGTTTTTTAATCACCCTAAGGATCCTTGCACCCTCCTTAGAAGGGGTCGAACCCTCTATAACAAGGGTTTGTACATGTTTGTACCCTCAAAACCCTTGTTTTTGAGGCAGGGCAGATATAAAACCTCGGCATCTCACCTCGGTGGTGGAAAACGACGATGGGTGGGGAGGTTTGGTGCAAACATCTCAGTAAGCCGATCAAACGTAGAAGAGCAGGTCCCGCCCCTTTTCAAGCCATGCCCAACTTCGCCATTGAAACGCCTATCCTGACACATCAAACGCCTCTCCTCGCCTGCTGTTTCTCGCACCTTTCCAGAAGACGACCTCAGCAGCTTCCAATTCAACAATCCTCGCGGGTTTTTCCACCTTCTTTTGGTGAGCCTGCAAGAAAACAACGTGAAGTACTCGGCCGAGTTGAGTCCAAAAATCTCAAGAAGCTCCCGCCTTTGGACCAAACCCGAACCCATCGGCGAAAAGGAACATGTACCGAGCCGTCCCCAGCCCGCGTCTTGACTTTGACCCAACTCCGTCGTTTCACGGGCTCTTAAGACTCACTCGTGACTTTGCTCGCTCTTCACCGCGAACTCTTCGCAGGGTGGCAGGTGCCACATTGACCACCCAACCGAGGAGTCGGTTCGCTTGACCCGTTTCACCACCGATGGACCACCGAGGTTCGTCTTCGTGCGGTTTCGTGCGACGGCGAGTCGGGGCCAGCAGTCGACGTCGACGGAGCAACGGGAGGCAGCGAAGCAGCGAGCAACGAAGCAGCGCCACTGCTGACCTTTTCAGGTTGTTCAAAGATCTTGGCTCTTCCTTTCAATGTCTTTCCCCTGTGTTGACCACGTGACAACGAACACAAAAGGCAGAGTGAAACACATCCTCTGGAACAAACTCCAAGTAGGGTGTGCCTGGGCCTTGTCCTCCGTGTATTCCTGGTGTGCTGGTGACCTGTTTTCAACTCACGAACTGAACAAAATCTGAGACAGTGGGAACAATCATCCCAAGTAAAGGTCGAACATAACCATATCCGAAACCACATCCATCCATCCTCGTCTCCATCGCCCTGACAGGAAAGGACGCCGAAAAGGCTTCCGGTTGACCAGCAGCTGGTTGACCTGGTGTAACTGTAAGCATCCAGGTGAAAAACATGGCTTGGAAGCCTAGGGGAAGTGTTTAGTTTGTATCCCAAGCACCTCTTCATGAGAAGTCAATCGTTGGCACTGCGAAACGAACGAACCCCCAAAAAACCAATCGGCAGTGACGGAGGACCCGCTGGCCAAGTGACCCGCTTGCGGCCAACACTCCATGGGGAAGGGCACCCATCCCGAGGGCCACGCCTGCGGATGGGACTCAGCACCTACCTAGCGCTGTACCTAACGGGGTGCCCTGGACAGGGAGACCTGAAAGTCATCGTGTGGAGATGTCCAGCCAGGTGTTGTTCACGGAAGCAGCTGGTATAGAGATGAATGATGAATGGAAGTCGACCTTGTTCTCTTGAAGATTTCTGGGCGATTTTGGACGTTCTCTTGCCTCCCTTTTCCAAACATAGAGCCCTTGGAGCTGTCGATACGTAGCTGTCCAAAGAGTGGAGTCTTTGATAGTCATTTTTGCTTTGCAAGAACGGATGACCTCCGGTGGACCGGAAGGCAAACATGTTCGCGCCGACGGTAACGCGGGTTTTCCTGGCCATGTTGTCTGCCACCCCACTTTCTGCTTCACACAAAAGTGGTAAAGTCATCTGAAGGATGTCGTCTTCTCTATGTTTCTGCGGTGAACCTTTCAGATAAGTCCTTCCCTTTGAGAATATCTTGCATGTGCAAAGCCCTCGAACCTCCCCATCATGAGCGCCCCCCAATAACCTCGTATCGGACTCTCTTCTGGTGGCGGTCCAGTGGGAAACACCGTATGCTGGTCAGTGATGTCCGTACTTGGGAAGAATACAGGGGGTCGGTTTGGTACTATTGATCTATTGTTGGTACACTCGGGGGTATCCCCTCTATTAAATCAATCAGCCAATAGTAAAAGGCCATCTATGATCCTGGTATCCTGGTATCCAAAATACTTTGTCCACGCACCTAGAGATCAGCATCTTAATCTTTCACTGCTGTGTCATCTTCGATACCATGTGTATGACCCACACAGAAACTTCCTTGCTGAAACCTGATTGACACCTGCGAAACATGTCAAGTATAGAAGGAAGCCATCCAAAGAACCGCCCACCGCAACAGGAAACCGCCCCAAAAAGAGAACACCAGCTTTTCGTCCCTTTCCTGCTCCTTTCCTTCGACTTGGTGTTGACCCGCGCCTGCGCCGAAGCGATGGGCGTCATGCCGGGGAAGCGGGCCGAAGGCCTGGCCGATGGTGCTGCGAATCCAACGTGAGCGGTCCGCGGATGGTGCTCAACTGTGGAGGTCGTGGAATCGGATTGGTGGATTGGTCCATCCGCCTCGCTCAAGCCGCCAAAGGGCGCGATCCGGACGGGTCCGATCCTGTTCCGGAAGACGTGCTTTCACTAAAAAGAAAACACCCTTTGCTTCGCGTGTTCTTTTCAGTTTCGATGCGGAACACACCTGACGGCCGTCGAGACAGAACCGCTCGTGCGCCATCTCAAGTGAGGACACCGGTGCACACGGCTTCAAAAACACCGTGCCGCGCCGCGACGCCCGCGGCGGCGCCTCTCGCGACAACTCGCCAAGACTTCGGTGCAGTGCTTCGGCCCCGCAGTGGCATAGAGGTCCTGGGCGCGGTCGGAGGTCGGAACGACCCCCACGACTTGCGGTGACGAGGTCGTCTGAGTTTCTTCTCGTTGCCTTTGGTGTGTTCCTGCCAGCGATAGGCAAGGTCAGGTAGTTAGTGATTTGGTCCCGTAGTAACAAACAAAAGGGTGAAAGACACTTAGAAATCACAGTTAGCTCTCTTCTGAGAACAGGTGCTATACCAAAAACATCTCTACCTTTGCAACATAACTATGTTGGTTGTAGTAGCTCTTGGAGATATCTTGAACTTTTGGGTTGTTTTCTTTTTCGAAAGCGGACTAACACCTTCTAGCCCCCCACAGCCCACAGATTTTATCCAAAGGAAACGACGACCGGGGACAGAATCTGTGCGACGGAATCCAGCGGGCGCCGGTGCCACGAAGTGGATTAAAACCAAAGACCTTGGCTCACCTACCGGCGATACTCAATCTATGGACTGCGGCTCCAGGTTGTAAGACCCACTTCCACAGGCAATATGAAAGAAACAACTTGAACCGTATTGAACCTCGGCAGGACACGTACCCGTTTTCTTAATGGTCCACCTCGATCGATCCTAGGAAATCCATGGCGTCCTATTGCTTCGGTCGGTCCCCACATAAACTAACCGTGCCCGTTCAAGGTTTGACGGGGATTGTTCAGGTGACACCCATGCTTTTGGATTGAACCGCTTGAACACTTGGCGCATCTCCAAGAATTCGGGAGGCCTTACCTAGCTGGTGTCTATGTTCCTTTTCCACTGGTATTTTGTGGGTTCCCTTCTTTTAATTTGAGATACATCCCACCTGAGAAAATGGAGGAACCTGGTTCCGCAGAGCACCCCGCCTGCACCATGTACGCACCCTCGCCGGAGAGGACGCAATGCCCGGAACCCCACCAAGAGATATACCTCGCATCAAACCGTGATCTGCAGTGGGCACGGTCCAAAAATTTATGTTGAAGGTCGCACATTGGGGCTGTATTTGAACGATTTCCCCCCAGGTGGACAGTTGAGAAGAACAACAAAAACAATCCGTATTATTGAACATGGGTAACATGTGAGATTTAACATTCTGAACAAATACGATGATTTCTCTCATCATATACAGCAGCATTTGCGATTGGGTTGAGACTTGTTGTTGAGGCTCCAATGCATGTCCAAGATCTGCGAAAAAAACATGACAAACTCAGTGTTTTTGCATTTCCGTTGCTAGGATGTGTGCCATGGGCCATGTGGATCAACCGTTGAGAAACCTGATTGGATTAATGAGACTCACCGAAGTCAAGAAAAACTGATTTATCAAACTATTCTGTCCCTTGGCAAGTTCCTTGGTCCCGCTGGTTGGGCGTCCAACTTGGTCCGCAGTCGATCTCTGGATGAACAAACCAACAAACAGTGTATCTCAAGAGGGTCAAAAAATTATATCATTGCTGACACGCTACACGTTATGCTCTCAAAACCCCGTTGCTAGCAGTTTTGAAGTGAACGGTCCGACTTGATCGAACGGTTTTTCCTTTTCAGATCCAGTTCCGGGACCATTGCAGAAGGTTGTAAATAATTGTATTATACTTGTATGTGACTGACACTTTCCAATCTCTGAGGGCATTTGTCGAGTATCTCTTTGCTTGAACGCGCGCCCACAAAAAACCGCCAACGCCACAGGCCTTGATCTCCTGTACCTGAGCCCTCTCATTTAAAGCATGCTTCCGGCTTGAAGAGAGTATCCGTGGTGCCTACACCTCAATTGTCGTTTGTTAGTTTCTTGTTGCTGCGCTGTGCCAGTGTGGATAATTTCCCAATAAGAGTTAACAGTTCCGAACAGTTTGTGCGTACGTCCTATATAAATTCCAGAAGAGTTGCATTCATTGAAAGACTTGCTGAAACGTTTGAAGTTATCAAGTGAGGTTGCCGGTGCTCTTGATCACTTTTTGATTTATCACCATCAAAAAATCAGTCTTGTCTAGATACTCAATCTGAGAAGACTGCGGTCTACATGTTGGGCTGTTGGGGAAAATCTTAATAGTGTTGGGAAAACTTTACAAATGGTTGAAACTCCTGAATTTAACACTTCAAGACTTGAACTTCTTGAGCGTTTTGTAGATCCTTCAATTGTCCGCATCATTCTAAAGTTGGAACGCGGCATTCGGCCGCATCGGCCCTGCAACTCAGTGCAGCCAACTTCTCTCCAAGTTTTTCTTTCTTGGACACACCATCGCGCCTAAAACAGCCCCGTGGGATAGCTAGAATAGTTTGTGGCTTCACCTTTGCAAGGCACGTCTCCATCCTCTCTAATTAGACATCCCAAACTGTCTCAAAAACAAAGGAACAAAAGAGCAAACACACCAACCAATCAAACTAACAAAACACAAACAAACAAACGAACGAACGAACGAACGAACCAAACGAACCAAACTAACCAACCAACCAACCAAGAAACAAAAACAAGAAAACCAACAAAAACACAAAGCAGCAAAAAACAACGAACAAAACACGCAAACAACAAGCAACAAAATCGACAAACAACCACAACAAATACAAACCAACAAGCAACCAACAACAACAACAACAACGACAACGACACCGAAACCCCAGGGCCCAGAAGTCAACTGAGATGATGGATGAGATGTAGCCAAATCTCATTCCCTCCCAGTCCCTCCCGGCTAACAGGTCCCTCACGATGGGATTTTGCCGGTGCGCTGGGCACGCCACTCGACCTGTATCGCACCTTCACCGGGTCTTTGCTGCGCCTC
>CAXAMN010001226.1:84750-98079 GCA_963970005.1 Durusdinium trenchii | reverse complement strand
CGCAGGTTCTATGCATGTGCCCTAATGACAGGTACCCCAATCCCTCCCGGCTAACACCGGTCCCTCATGATGGGATTTTGCCGGTGCGGTCGACACGCCACTGTGAGCCACCAACCTGAGGCTCATCGCACACAGCCTCCCAATGGAATGGACTTTCAGGTCGCTGCTGAACTGCTCAACTAGGCATGAACAAATTCAAACACTAACCAAAAAGCTACGTAAAATAAAAGTGGAAGTGGGGGATAAATATTGCGCTGAACGTTCAGGATTGTCTCAAATTGATCAAACTGACTCATCCATTGGCTTTCCGTATCTTCATCTTCAAGCACATCGAACATGGTAACATGGTAAGACTGGAAATGCTGTGTTTGGGAACGTCGCACTATCGACATCGCGGACGCATGTGCAGCCCGGGATGTGTCCTGCCCGACCGAGACAAAGACAAACACACCAAGACAGACAGACCGACAGATCGAAACAGACAGACCGAGACAGACAATTGACATGGTGCTTGTGTTCGTCCGTGTGTCCTACAGACAGACTGACGCACCGAAACAGACGGACTGAGACACGCTCGAGCCCGGATAACGTGTCCTCCCTGCTCCGAGAGCACAAGTTGCTAGTTCCCGGCTCCACGAGAGCGCAGGTTGCTGCCGAGCCGGTAGGGTGCTAATGACACACTTTTCCCATGTATGCCTGGATGTGTGTCTGCGTGTATGTCTGTCTGTATGCATGGATGGATGTTTATGTCTGTATGTGTATGTTTTCCCTTTACTCTGGGCGGGTGGCTTCGACCGCGAAGCGGTGTGAGCATGTTGTTTCTCAAGTGAACCTATCCGTTGTGAAATCAGATTATGCCTAGACCCATCATAGGTCACTAGTGGGGCAGAGTCGGCAAGCTGGGTCTCTGATGAGGCCGTTCCACTGGCATGCCTTGACTCCCCGATTTCGTAGGGAAAGCCTTTGGACACCAACGAACATCCCTTCCCCACATCCACTAGGAGATAGCAGGAGTCACTTGAATTCAACAAACTCCATCCCAATAGATCGCCAAAACCTTTAGAGGACATCAACGGATTGTTGATTGTATAGCCAAACCTCTGATAAATCAGTGTGGTTTTGTTGACGCCGGACTCTGCACAGTTTCCTTTTGAGATCAGTGTGGTAGACTTGCACATTGAATGTCAATTGTTGAAGCTGTCAATTGTTTGAGTTCGCCGACCGTGATTGCATGTGGGCAGATTGAACCCAATATCAGAAGCACACCTGCTTGGGCTCTCGGGCCCTGTTCCCTGATTCTGGTTTTTGCGGCTTTAAGCAAGACGGCTGACCGCCGCTCAGTTGCTACCGTTTCTGGCCACCATATTTGAAGGCCCCCACCCATGTCTGACCCACCGTAATGACCCAAGTAGGTGCTACTCTGGTACAATGCAGTTCGGCATTTCTGTTACATTCTCATCTACCCTCAGTGTTTTCGGAAAATTTACAAAACTTAAAACAAGAATATCAAAACAGAGATTGAATCATGTTGAATCTGAACATGTGAAACCACCGTGCCTTATCTAAACAAAACTGTGACAACTCTTTCAATGACTTCCTAGAATGCTTCTTACATTAACGTCAACAATTGACATCCTGTACTTTTGTTTCTTGGTCGCCTCTCACACATAAACAGCACACACACATATCCAACAAAGTCATACTAAACCGCTCAAACCTCATACTAATCAAAGTCAACAACGAGTTCGTTTTCATGAGTCGTGCAAAGCCTCACCACTCTTATGGCCTTGTGGGCTTTCTATGCGAGGCCCCACGAGAAACCTCCACCACTTGTGTCTAAACAAGTAATTACGTAGAACCATCTTCTGTTTCTCCGAATGCAGCTGGTGCATCTAAGACAAGAGCGCTTTTCTTACTGGGCAGAGCGCTGCTTCAGAACAAATCCAGACAAACCACAGCTCGATGTTCTTTGATTTGTTCTTACTGGGTGCACCTGGGTCCAGTGAATGGATATTAAAATCCCGTTTTGGCGCTCGCGTCGGATGAAGGTGTCAGATATGTTGACGTTGAACCTTTACCACATGTGGGTCACTCGTGTTTGCCCAATGACTTTGCAACAAACATCATTGACGCGTGCTGGAAGGCACATTACACACTCGCACTCGTCAAAATCTGCGGGTGGATGAAAACAAAACTCATGTTGTCACGCGAGTAGCGATGGGTCGACATGGTGGGCAACTTCGGCGTTCTCGTTGCTCCGTTTCAGGGGTCATTCGCGCTGGCAAAACACACCAAAACGCGCTGTTGAACGTCCTGCGCCGATTCGTCACAAATCAACAACTTATCAGCACCTATTGACAAAACATTAACCGTTGGACCATGTTGAACCCTCGTTTTGACGGGACAATTGACGACTACAGTCTGCTAAACATGCCAAGGACGGCCTAGTGTGAAGGCAGAACATACACTAGCCGAGATAGGGTCCTCAACACGTGTTGGCAATCCTGGTCGTCACTTTCTCGTATTGCTGCAAATTTCCTTGAGTGTTTGTGGTTCGGCCAGGAAAAGAAGAACATGGGGCTCCCTTGGGTAGGGACCATGTGGGGCCCACCCAGGAATATTTCTCCCCAGATAGCGTGAGCTAGTGGGGTTCTTACTTCAAGTATGAAGAGCTGCATGTGTGCGTTTTCGAGCCTCGGTGCTGGTGCCGCTGCAGGGTGCTACTGCTGTGTGCGGTTGGGAGCTTGGCTGCAGTGTGCACTTGGGAGCTTGGGTGGTGCCCTGCTGCAGCTGTGTGCGGTTTGAGGGCTTGGAGCTTGGGTGGTGGTGCCGCTGGAGCTGCAGAGTGCCGTGGCAGAGTGCCCACAAAAGTCATTTTGCTATCTGGGGTCTATGTTTGAGAATTTTTGCATCCACATACCCACATATTTTTTATTCCAGAATGTGGGGTACATGGTTGGAATAAGTTTGGTGAAAATGAGGTTGGTATGTTGGATTATGTTGAGATATGTGATATGTGTGGGAAAGTGGGAAGACGTCCAAAATCTGCTTGCGTCGCGCTCTTTTTCTCCTAAACTTTCATGCAAGGGTCTGTTTGAGTCTGCTTCCTGAAATCATTGCACATCAGGTGCTACATCACCTCTATCGGCACTTCGAGAACACAAAGTGGTACACCTGCCACGAAATCAGCACTTCGAGGTTGACACAGTGCCGTGCCTGCTATGAAATCGAGAACACAAAGTGCTACACCTGCCACAAAAATCTGCTTCGAGGTTCACACAGTGCTTTGCTTGCCACGAAAGCTCCACTTAAGAGGTTCACAAAGTGCTGCGCCTCCCACGAAATCTGCACATCAAGATTCAATTTTCCATTCTCATTTTAGGGTGTGTCGTTTTGTGTCACCGAGTCTATTTTGGACGTTGCAAGCCACCACAGTTTGACTTGGTGTCTCTATTGTAACCCAGACTGCCAAAAGAAGTGGGTGAAACTGTGCCGCTTCAAGCCAGAAAACTACACATGTTCCCAAGACACATCTTGAATACCACTGTGTACCTCTTGGAAAACCTATGGAAACTGTTTGGCTGGGACCAAGAGCCACCTGTGAGAAAGTGCTGGCATTAATCTTCTCACTCTGCAAACAGTACCAACCCAGTGCTCCAATTGCATGATCTGTGAGCTCTACTTTGACTACGCCGATGCCGATGCCAACTTTTTTACTCTTACCAGTGGTACCTGGTTATGTAAACTGTTGATGAATTAATAACTTTGGATGGTCAAACCGCTTTCATCAACAGTCCCCTGGCAGCAAGGTCCACTTCACCAATCTCGTGTCTCTTCCACTCCGCCCCCTCCGTCCACGCCTGCATTCCGGCTCCAGCGCGCACAGTGCTTGGCAGGCCCCGATCGTCGATTGTTGCGTCGGCAAGTTCGGAAGCGTCGGGAAATACCTCCTCAGCGGAGGACGGAACCCGTTCCGTTGGTGTCTTGGTCGTCATGCGTCTTCGTACTCGCTGGCGTGGTTGGTAGACGTAGATGCGCAGCCAACAAGCAATATATCGACCCCACTTGAATGGGTGAAAACGGTTGACGTCGGAGTGTTGAATTTGTCACGTCGGGGTGGTGATCCGTTCTTCTGAGATCCTTCATTTTTTCGCGTCACTGAACACCCACACGGGACGCCCAAGCGAGATGCCCAATTGGATGCACTGTACCTCAATAATCCCAATAGATTTTCAACTGTTCCAATGCATCTCCCAGTGGCATGGGGAAAACCATCATGCACAGGGCAACAGTAATAAGATTCCGGTCACCCTCTTTTTCACACCTGATGCTATGTGTATGAGACCAAGAGCGGCGACTGACATCATGAGGGCCACAGGAACTCTCAGCCTGGAACGCGAAGAGAGTTTCGGTTTCCACTTGTTTCGTCTCCACATGGTTTTCTTCGGCCACATAGAGTCTTGGACATGTTGAACTTCTGAGATATGAGCTCATTTTGGTTCGATTTCTTTGGGGGTTCCAGAGGCGTTAGAACATGGGGTCCTCCCATAGCAGAAAATCCCGCTGAACAAGTTGCTGGACAACTCGTGCAGTTCCAAGCATCATATCCCGGTAGAAGCAGTGATCGATGATCACTGGCTGGGTCGAAGGCAGTTTATATATGCTTCGCTCATCATCTTGGCTGGTCAGACATGGATCATCTTGCTTTCTCGAACAATCCGAAGATGGAGAGATGATCAGGAAAGAGTCACTGTCGCACTGTCTGTGGCACAAGTTAGTCAACCCTTGATCTGTGCAGAACAGACAATTGCAGAGATCGGCGTCCGAGCCGCCGATCGCGACGAAGGGAGCTTTGGGTCCTTCACTCCAGGGGTCTCACGGTCTCACCTCGTGCGGCATCCGGTGGTCTGACCAGGTTAACCCACCGGCAAGAGAGAAGAACGCAGGATGCCGTGGCGCCCGGTGGTTGTCAACGGTGGCAGCCGGTCAAGCGGATTTGGAACAAGTCCAGTTTGAAAGACATGCATCAGCTTCCTTTTAGCTTGAACAGAATTGAAGCATCCCTGAGACCACACGAAAAAACACACAAAGAACCCGGGAGCTGGCCAGTTTTCCCGATGCGATGCCGACCTTATACACCGCCTGGATGTGTCCTTTCATCCCCCAAGCCCTGAAGGAGCTGAAGATCGAACGAAGCACATCCAAAGTGACACGGCTTTGGATGGCGTTCTATCTTGTAGTGGCAGATACCAACCTTCGAGGATATCTTCGGTGCCTTCCCACTTCCAAAGCAAAACAGAAGGAACGTGCTCGTCCTCTAGAATCCCTCTTGATTCCGCTTCGCTTCGCTCCGCTTCGCTTTGGATGGAGCAAAGGTTCTTTTTCAAGGGCACAACTCCTCTGCGAGGCTTTGAGTGCGTCAAGCTACTCCCCTCACACCATCTGACCAAGCTACTCGCCCGGAATTGCGACGAATGGAACAGCAGGAATCCGCAGTTTTTCCCGAGACGAAGAGGTGATTCGAGGAACCAGGAGTTGGAGATCGCGGAATTCCTCCAATTGGCCGAACCTTTGACTTGGAGATGAAGGAACATATGCAGAATGCCTCCCATCTTTGGAGCCCGAGGTGCTCGTCTCCGCATGGGCGAGCAAGGCCAGGATGGCCATGGCTCCAGCCATGGCTCCAGCCATGGCTCCAACTGGCCCCGAAGAGGGACGCAGTATGCAGAAGAGCAGAAGAATCGCTTCGTTCTTGGGATAACCCAACACTGCAGTATTCTCCAAGCCTTGGGGAGTGAAGGTGGGATTCTGCCAGTCTGAATATGGAGTCATCGAAAGAAGGGCTTTCTGAAGGGATATCTATTTATACTAGTAACCAAAGGGCATCGCTACTAGGAGCACGGCCCGCTGTACCTCTCGCCGGGCTACATGCGGGCCGCCTGGCTACCATCGAATCGCCGCATCGCCCGATGTGGGACACACGACCGAGTCTTCGACCGAGGTGAAAAACACCGCTTTGGATGGCGGCTCACACGCTGAGCTTGAAGTTCGGTTGCCAGTGGGGATTATTTTGGTCAGACGTGAGTGAGATTGCTGGGTGTGGTTCCGTACTTTGGGGCCCTCCCCTACAGAGAGGAGGAGAGGTTGAGGTCCCACTTGTCCAACTTGGGGATGATCTTCAGGATGGCACGTCGCAGGAGATGTCATTGACTGGAAAAACGCCCCCACCCAGAGTTCCGGAGGACCGGAGGAACACGGGTCTTTCTAAGAAAGGCTCCGCATGAACGGGTCAAAAGAAGTCTAGTTCTCGACACGTCTTCAAGAGAGGTCTACATGTTTTTGCCTTTTTCTTGTGGTAGACGCCCTGCGAAGCGGCGTCTGAAAGCCGGCAGCATCAGAGCCCAGGGGCTACGGGAGTGGCTGGAGGCGAACACATCAAACACCGGGAGTGACCCACCGGGTTTGGCACCAGGTAATGAATCTGGCGCCTCTGGGTTTCGTGCAACATCTCATTGCCACACTGAGATTTCCTTGCCACTCAAAAAGGCTTTTGAAGAATTTCACCCAAGCGGCATGCTAGGCTTTTGTACTGTGCAGTAGCTTTTTTCCGCTTGGTCAATGTCACTTCTTGCGACTTCTTGGCACAAATGAACCCATTGTGAAAGGACCAAACATGGACATGTAGACGCAATAAACAACAAATCCTCAGGCCCGGGGGGGTTGACATATCATTAAGGGTCTATATACATAATCTTACTGGTCCTTATATAGTAGAGAATCAGGGCATCATTCCCGATACCTGCTCATGGATCCCTCATTCCGAAGTCGGGTCGCACTCGCACTCGAAGTCGGTCCTTTGGTGTGTTCACAGGTGGTTTTTTCAGAGGTTTCGGTGGCACGACCAGTTACCTCCGAAAAATGCTGGTGGAAGTTGGACCCCCCCCATCGAACCTGGCAGACCTCATTGCGGCGCCATCGAAGCTCTGAAAAAAACATCCACTCGTTCGGTGCAACCAGCACCAGTCTGGCACGAGCCCGGGTCACTCACTCACCCTCACCCTCACCTCCTTGGTTCGTCGGTCGTCCATGGACCCAACAGACCCAACACCGCGTGCGGACGCCGCGGCCGGCGGAGCCATCGTTCCAGTTCGATCCGTGGCGCACGGCGCCGTGGCGAACGGGGGTGTCGAAATGCATGAGAAGTGAAGGAAAACGAAGGAGAAGGAACGAACAATGACCAGTGTCTCTTTTTACACATTGATGAACTCCGAAAAGAACTGATGAACTGATGATGTCTTTTCATTTTGCAACTCCCCCCACTCGACGCCATCGACCCACCGAAGACAAGGCGCCAAGAGTCTGCCCCTCCTGACTCTCTTGACTCCCTCAGTTTGCCCGGCTGAAGGCTGAAGGTTCACCTTTTTCGTTCGTTCCGTCTCTAGTGGGGAAACCAATCTAAACCAATCCAATCCATCTCAGGTTTCAAAAGGGTACATCCATTTCGACCCTCACTCACTCACTCACTCCGACTCGTCGAATTCAGCTTCGCTTCGTCCCCGCTTCGCACCTGGTCCAGCAATGCCAAGGCGGCCAACCGCACCGAGGCGCTGGGATCTTTGCCTCGGACCCGCCACGTGGACCGGAGAGCCGTTCGTGCTAAGCCGTAGCTCCTCACAGCACCTTAGAGTTTACATGGTTGGATGGCCACCTGTGTTGAATCACAGCGAAGCACAGGACCTGTCGAATCGTGTTAAATCTGCAGTCGCCACTGCAGTCGACATGGGGTGATGGACGACATGGAGATTCAGTTGATTTGCTGGGATGACTCCCAAACTATCAACATGACCAAAGGCATGGTAAGTTCATCTGGGCTCCAATTGGGATCCCTCCACACACTCTGACATTGGTTTTCAGTGCACTCAATTCCCGAGTGGAAAAAGGCGATGGAACCGCAAGGTGAAGTGTCCAGGCATTTGAAGGTGTTTTAACAAAAGGTTGT
This sequence comes from Durusdinium trenchii, assembly GCA_963970005.1. NCBI lineage: Eukaryota > Dinophyceae > Suessiales > Symbiodiniaceae > Durusdinium > Durusdinium trenchii. Next base: position 90,080 of record CAXAMN010001226.1, on the reverse strand, counting down.
TATGCGCATCTGCAGTGACTCAGCGGCAGCTCACGAACGGTGGAAAGCGGCGGAGGGAAACCTGTTTATGGGGAAGGTAGCATGGAAACAACCATGGAAACAAAGAACAGCGGCGAGGGGAACCAGTGGAGTCAGTATGTTCAGCGCAGGTACACACGGGTGATCAATCCGTGCTTACTCCAAGGCATAGCTTCGTTGCACTGAGTTTGCCAAGGAGTGCTCAGTGCCCCCGCGACTTGAAAGTTGAGAAAAACAGAAACTCTTAGTTACAGAGGTGGAGACACACACAGAACGCCGATATCGGCGCTCTGGAGGAATTTACTAATCACCTAAAAAGCCTTAGAAAGAACTTGTGGCCCAGAGGGGGGTGGCGAAAGCTAGGCAAAGAAACAACGCTGGGGCTCTTTAGGCAGCAAAAGCCTGGCCGGGAATCGCAACATGCCATGGCCAAGGGAAAAGGAGAGTGCCAACAGCGCCCCCCCAATACGACCCCAACACAGCCAACACATGGCAACACACAACCACCCCAGCAACCGCAGCAGCAGCAGCAGCAGCAGCAGCCACAACAACAATAACTGTAACCAGCAGCGGCAGCGGCAGAAAGCAGAAGCTACCAAGCAGCAGCAGAAGCAGCAGCAGGAGTAGCTAGCAAGCAGCAGCACCAGCTACCAAGCAGCTACCACGCAGCAGCAGCTACCAAGCAGCAGCAGCATCAGCAGCAGCCACCAAGCAGCAGCAGCAGCTACCCAGCAGCAGCAGCAGCAGCAGCTAGCAAGCAGCAGCAGCATCAACAGCAGCTACCAAGCAGCAGCAGCAGGAGCAGCTACCAAGCAGCAGGAGCAGCAGCTACTAAGCAGCAGCTACTAAGCAGCAGCTACTAAGCAGCAGCAGCAGCAGCAGCACCAAGCAGCAGCAGCAGGGAAAGAGTGAGCTTTCCTTAGAGTCTTTCGGGCCCCAACATTTGGTCTCGAACAATAGCACATATAGGTGCTGCCTGAGTAATTGTAGAAGGGCGACGTGGAAAGACAGGTACATCTGATATATCTGTTTTTTCACGAATAAATGCTGACGATGCAGCCAGCAGCGGTGTGCATGATTGACATCTAGGGGTTGCATGGGAACATGTGTCAGCGACCGAAGACTCCGTCGCAACGCTTGTGCATGCTCCCTGTCGCTCGAGCATGGAACGCGGACTACCATGAGTGAAGCAAACAGCCCGTTCAAACATCTTACTGGGTTCTATCATTCATGTGTGTAGTAAGTATCATCTATGGATAGCGGATAGTGCGTTCTGACTTGTACTCTTGGGGGTTGTGGGGTGGGTAAATGCCTGTACAAGCTTCTTAAGGATATAATGAAATTAGCATCGTTTCACGACTCAGAGGGAATGCAACTACTCTCGATTCTAACGAACAGGCTTTCTTCAGCACCAACAGCAGCCAACAACCCCAAACAGCAACAGCAGCAAAACGGAGCAGACAACAAGCAGCAGGCAGCCAGCATCCAGCAGCAGCAAGCATGCAAGCAGCAAGCAGCAGCAACCAGCAAGCAGGCAGACAAGAGCATGCAGCAGCACCAAGCATGCAAGCAGCAAGCAGCAGCAACCAGCAAGCAGCCAAGAGCCAGGCGCAGGAGCAGGTCCTGATATATCAGGTAACAGCACTCAGGTCCTGGACTCCCACCCTCCTTGCTAAAGCAAGACAGACTCCAGCTAGCTACAGCTAGCTTTCGTGAAGAAAGAAAAGAAAGACAGAAAGGAAAACGCAAAGGAAAGAGAGAAAGATAGGTGTAGTGACAAGGCCCACTAGTTACGAAACCTGCTAGTTACTGACTACTTAGCTGAATGAATTAAATGCACTAGTTAGCGAGCGGGACATACGTCTTACACCGCCCGGGTAGCTAGGAGTAGAAAAGGAGAAACAGAAGGAAAGGTACCGACACACAAGTGTGTCGAGTACCATTTCCTTCTGTTACCCTAGATAGCGGGTGGGATAAAAGCACGAATTAGGTTGCACGGACGTTGCGAAAGACCCTTTCCATCAGATTTCGCTGGAGTCTCGGTTTTGCGATCCGAACCCAAACAAAAGCGTGGCAGCGATCGCAGCATGGTGAGACTTGAAAGCCCTGTTGAGGAAAAACCATTTCATCTCCTGCAAAACACCTTTAGCGCATTCGTCTTCACAGCCTTAAAAGCGCGAATACGAAACAACGCGGTTATCCACGTGGCGGTGGAACCCAAACAGAAGGTGGTCTCCCATTCTGAACAGAAACGACCCACGGGACCCCACACAAGCACGATGCCTTTGAAGAGTGTGACGCCATGTCCACTTTCTCGCTCGGCCCGAACATGACTCAGACTCCAAAGGAATCTCTATTGGGGGCTCATTCCTTCATTATCTACGAGTACTAAGCACCAATCAGCATTCTTTGAGGGCTTCTGCTCTGCTGAATTTTTCAAAGAGCAGTAGGTCAGCGTTTCCCGCAGTTCACCCCCGCTGTGGACAGACTTGGAAACGGCAGGATGGATGGTTTGTGGGTTTCCTTCAATTCATCAGCACCGTAGCAGCTTAGCACAGTATCCTCCAAGAACGTTCCTCTTGAAACATTGCATAGTTGATGACCCCGCCCTCCATAGCTAGCTAATTTCTGAAACACCCTGCGGTCTCCCAAAACTTTGAGGCTGAAACCAATGGTCTCTTGAAGGACTGCTTTGGGTAGCTTGACACCTGGCCGACAAATCACTCCAAAAAAGACCTCCAGACGAGAATCACCTCAAAACAAAAATCGCTGACACAATGGAATCAGTGCAACATATTTGGTCCGTTTCTGCTGGAAAACATGTGTAAACCCTACGTGTTCCAGCAGCGCAAAGGTTCTTTGGGAATTTCCTTGATTGATGGGCGCCAGGGGGTTGAGCAGAAAAACCTTCCAACATGCGTGCAGCGAGGTCATCAAAACTAAGCAAAGGGACCTGATCACGTGGCTGGGCCGAGCAAAGGGAATGCAAGGAGAGTTCAGATGGGATCGTTCGGCCTAATGAAACTCCCGTGCGTGCTTTTAGCGACGTGAAGAACATGGTGTAGCAAAAATGGCGTAGAAAACTTTTTGGCAGGAACAAACATTGAACAACCAAGGGAACCAGGTATGAACATTCAGTGAACTTCCACCCCACGAAATGAACAAGGTGAACAAAACCCAAAATCACATGAAAATCATGTTTGGGACCTCCGGCTTTGAACGTCTCATGTTTGTGTGAGACATTGGGAGAGGCGATGCCCCAAGACTGCGGTCCACGTCCCTTCACCGACAGGTATTAACACACCAAAAAATGGTTGTGCTGATGCACCGCTCCAAACCAAGAACAGACCATGAAAACCTGACCTGCGGCGCAACGCGCTCGTTCAGCCCTGGTGGCCACTGGTGGCCCTAGAGTCCGTCAGGTTCTCTTTGGGACACCCGTTGTTTGCGAGGTAGAATGTCCAGCGCCCCGTCGAACCATGTGTGGAACTTTGGGGACTTGTTTTGACCCTTTGGATACACGACTTTGACGGCAAACATGTGAGCTGAGTAGGTGTGAGATGAGTACGCGTAAGATGAGGAGGTGTGGAATGAGTTGGTGTGAGACAAGTTGGTGTGAGATGACTGCGAAAGAGGAGGAGGCGGATGGGATGCGGCGTGCATTGAAATGCCAAAGGTCCGGGAAGCGTAGGGGAATCTATACATAGGTGGCTAACCTGTGTTGCGCAAAGGGCAGCAGTGGCGGCGCAAGTTGCAAGACGCCCTGAACACGGATTCACCGTGTGAAGTTCGGCTGACGAATCGTTTCTGCTGGGTATAGGAATTATGGGCTGCTCTTGGCCATAGTTTAATTCACAACCAGCCCTTATAAAGCAATGAAAAAATAGAAGTAACACAAGATGGAACCCACGAACCCGAATGCAAACACGTTCGAAAAACTAATATGTCCAAATGACACTCTTGTAGGACACTCTTGTGGGACACTCTTCTGGGACACTCTTGTAGGACACTCTTGTAGGACACTCTTGTAGGACACTCTTGTAGGAAACTCTTGTGGGACACTCTTGTAGGACACTCTTGTGGGACACTCTTGTAGGACACTCTTGTGGGACACTCTGGTGGGACACTCTTGTGGGACACTCTTGTAGGACACTCTTGTGGGATACTCCTGTAGGACACTCTTAAGGGCAACTCTTGTGAGACACTCTAGTGGGATACTGTTGTGGGACAGTCCTGTAGGACACTCTTGTGGGACACTCTTGTAGGACACTCTTGTGGGACACTCCTCTGGGACACTCTTGCAGGAAACTCTTGTGGGACACTCTTGTAGGACACTGTGGGACACTCTGGTGGGACACTCTTGTGGGACACTCTTGTAGGACACTCTTGTGGGATACTCCTGTAGGACACTCTTAAGGGCAACTCTTGTGAGACACTCTAGTGGGACACTGTTGTGGGACAGTCTTGTAGGACACTCTTGTTGGACACTCTTGTAGGACACTCTTCTGGGACACTCTTCTGGGACACTCTTGTAGGACACTCTTGTAGGACACTCTTGTGGGACACTCTTGTGGGACACTCTTGTAGGACACTCTTGTAGGGCACTCTTGTGGGTCACTCTTGTAGGAAACTCTTGTGGGACACTCTTGTAGGACACTCTTGTGGGACACTCTGTGGGGCAGTCTTGTGGGACACTCTTGTGGGACACTCTTGTAGGACACTCTTGTGGGTCACTTGCAGGACACTCTTGTGGGACATTCTTGTAGGAAACTCTTGTGGGACACTCTTCTAGGACACTCTTGTGGGACACTCTTGTGGGACACTCTTGTAGGGCACGCTTGTGGGATACTCTTGTCGGACACTCTTAAGGGACACTCTTGTGAGACACTCTTGTGGGTCACTCTTGTAGGAAACTCTTGTGGGACACTCTTGTAGGACACTCTTGTGGGACACTCTTATAGGACACTCTTGTGGAACACTCTTGTGGAGACACTCTTGTGGGACACTCTTGTGGGTCACTTGCAGGACACTCTTGTGGGACATTCTTGTAGGAAACTCTTGTGGGGCACTCTTGTGGGACACTCTTGTGGGACACTCTTGTGGGACACTCTTGTAGGACACTCTTGTGGGATACTCCTGTAGGACACTCTTCAGGGACACTCTTGTGAGACACTCTAGTGGGATACTGTTGTGGGACAGTCTTGTAGGACACTCTTGTGGGCCACTCTTGTAGGACATTCTTGTGGGACACTCTAGTGGGATACTGTTGTGGGACACTCTTGTAGGACACTCTTGTGGGACACTCTTGTGGG
>CAXAMN010001226.1:69912-80096 GCA_963970005.1 Durusdinium trenchii | reverse complement strand
GGGTTGGGTTGGGTTGGGTTGGGTTGGGTTGGGTTGGGTTGGGTTGGTTGGTTGGTTGGTTGGTTGGTTTTTTGATTGGTTGGTTGGTTTCCTTTTTTCCGGTTGGTTGGTTCTTCGGTTGGTTGGTTTTTCGGTTGGCTGGTTTTTCGGTTGATTGGTTTTTGCTTGGCTGGTTTTTCGGTTGGTTGGTTTTTTTTCGGTTGATTTGTTTTCCGGCTGGTTGGATTTTGGGTTGGTCGCTTTTTGGGTTGGTTGGTTTTTGGGTTGGTTGGTTTTTTTGGATGGATTGTTTTTGGGTTGGTTGTTTTGCTTTGGGGGGGTGGTTGGCATTTTTTTGGTTGCGTGTTTTTTTTTGTCGGTTGGTTCGTTGGTCTTTTTTGGTTGGCTGGTTGGTCTTGGTTAGTTGTTTTTGTTGGTTGTTTTGTTTTTCACTTGGTTGTTCGTTTTTGGTGGGTTGGTTGGTTGGCTTTTTTGGTTGCTGGCTTTTTTTTGGTCAGTTGGTTGGTTGGTTGTCGTTGGTTGTTTGGTTGGTTGGCTTTTTCGGTTGGTGGCTTTTTCGGTTGGTTGGATGTTCGTTTTTTTTTCCGGTTGGTTGCTTTTTTGGTCGGTTGGATGCTTTTTGGGTTGGTTGCTTTTTGGTTGGATTGTTTTTCTTTTCTTTTTTTGGTTGGTTGTCATTTTTGTTGGTTGGTTTGGATTTTTGGTTGCTTGAGGTTGGCCTTTTTTGGTTGGCTGGTTGGTCATGGCTGGTTAGCTGTTGTTTGGTTGGATTGTTTTTTGGGTTGGTTGCCTTTTTTTGATGGGTTGGCTGCTGAAAGTGCAGAAGGACCTTGGCCTGGGTTTACCGTTTTGAAACACAGTTCCTGCCCTCTCCCAGTTCCCTGCTGGGTCAGAAACTTCGAAGCTGTTGAAGTAGGAGCCAAACTCCAGAAGATTCGAGCACCAACCCCTGGTTGTCGAGAGCCTTGTCTGAAAGCTCAAAGGTCTTGACATTAATTTGTTTTCTTTTCCGATATGGTGGGGTTATGGTTGGAGACTATACTCTATCTTGTGACTCCGAGATATGTTATCACCCAAAAGTGTCTTGACCTGCAGGAAGCGACCAGTTTCCTTTGGGTGGTGTTCCTTGCAGCAGAGCACACGGTCCAGAGTCTTAGTCTACTTCTCTGGTACCAGAAGGCTATCATAAGGGGTTGTGGGCTCTTTGGGGCTTGTTGGCTGACACTGGCCACAAAGTCCTTGTTGCAATAGGAGCCTTGTGGAGGGAAGCGACTTCGAGCGTCGTGGCTGTACGGGCGCCATGACCTTGGCTGAAATCTCAAAGGATCTGACAACAATTGGCACAAGCCGCGCTTGCACCCCGCTTTTTTCATCTTTTTTCCAACAGGACAGGCATATCGGACCTGGGCTGTTGCGCAACCGCATGGGCCCCGTTGGGTTCAGGCACTTCAAACACTCTCCGCAACACTCTTGTGGGATACTCTTGCAGAACACGCTTGTGGGACAGTCTTGCAGGATACGTTCCTGTGGAAAGCTCTTGTGGGACACTGTCATGCAACACTGTTGTGGGTTGTCCACTGGATTTGGATCCAACATGAGCAGAGCGTCAGAAGTTTCAGCCGCGTTCCAGCTTGCCGAGTGAACATCAATGTTAACAATGCTTCACGTGTTAGGTGGGTACAACTTTATCACGGAAAGGTCTGAGAAAGTAAACGGTGTTCAGGTTCATGAGTTCATAACTTCTCAAAGTGAATGCTAACTTGCTCCACTATTACATGGAAGTCTTGGTATTTAATCCTAGTAGCTCCAGAACTGCTGGGCTGTTAGGACAGTGGTGCAGGTATTAGCTGCCTGAAACCCACTGAGTACCATCATAGAGGAGTGCCGGACGGAACAACCATACGATAAGTCATGAGACGATCCTCATTCACGATCTACAAAGGCATGCAACAAAGAGCTGGCTTCTGCGGAATCTGAACCTTTTGCCCCAAGCGGCAAACTCGCTGCTCCATTCACCCCGAGATCTTGAAAGTGCGTTTCGACGCCGCGAGCTCGCAGAAATTGGTGTGCTGGTGCGGGTGGTCTTCTCGACTGTGATCTCGTTGTCGTGCGCAGGCGCAGGCGATTGGAGTTCGATGTGCAGATTTCGTGGCAGGCTGGTGGTCTTCGGCGCACTCTGCAGGTGCAGCGAATCATGACTTTTGACATGTGGCTCGTTTTCAGAAATCGGGGGATGTCTCGAGCGAAAGCTGCGAAGTCTTTGGAGGTTGTCTTTGGAAGTGCTCTTGCTGCGAAATGCATTGGCAGGGCTGCGCGATGTGAATCTTGAATCGTGTCACACGCAGCACTTTGTGGACCTCAAAGTGCAGATCTCGTGGCCGCAGCAGGTGCGCTCTCATATGTAGCCAGGCGAGGCGATTGTGTGCTCTTATGCATGTACTGCCAAATGTGCTCTTATACATGTGCTCTCCAGATCTCTAGACATCTCTCTCCACAGAACAACGACCGCTTCGCGCGACCTCGCGCTATATCTCGGATCTCTCAAGCTCTGTGACCTCGACCACCTGGCCTTGGTCGATCTTGAGAAAGACCATGTCTGGACTCTAGGCGTCCAGACTTCTAGAGCTTCAGACCAGGTTTCGCCAGGCCTAGAGCTCCTAGACTTCTACAACTTTAGACCTCGACCTCTAGATGTCTGCGCTCCAGACCTCTACAACTCTAGAGCTCCCAACACCTCTGGATCTAGACCTCGACCTCTAGACCCCTCAAACTGATCAGTCGAAGCTGGAACCAAAGCCTGCTGGGACAAAGGACAGACACTGTGCAAAGTGTGCCCCAGGTGGTTGGAACAGTTCCAGTTCCGGTTCAGTTCCTCCTCCTCTCCTCGCGCATCCAATCCTTTGGATCCAGAGCGATCCAGAGCGGTTTAGGGACGAAAGAAAGAGGGACGAAAGAAAGAGATCATCAGGTTCCAAAGATAGGAAGGGGGTATCAATATAGATAGGTAAGTTATTTTTTTAATCAATCATATATCATATATATAATATGTTTATTTGGGATTGGATATAGTAAGGGTCCCAAAGTAGATGGACACGCTTTTCTAATGCATTTGAACAGGAGGGAAAGCGTCTAGGCCTATCTTTACTCAGCTTCTGCATGTAGGATGAGTGAGATCACTGAAAAGGCCTTTGGTGAGCGAGATCACCTCCATTCCGAGGCCTAACATAGTCACTCAGCAATGGAGCCCTAACAGGTTGATAGGAGTGTTCAACATGTTCAAAAGCTTGAGTCAAAACCCTGGTCAAGCAGGTCAAGCTGCCATGGTTTCAAACCATGGCCGCTTGACCTGGTTGACCATGGTGGTCTGGTTGACCACCAGACTACTGCGACGAAAAAGCCGGTCATCAAGAGTACGGCGAACAGAACAGCATGACCGGCAGCTAGCTGACAGCTTTAAAAACCGGCTCTTACATACACCATGATACTGGTTTTGGGCCCCACGGCTGAGTAGCTGAGTTGCCACTCGACTACCACGTAAACCCTTCGATTGCCTTCGCCTTTCCCACACGCGTCGACCATCCCTTTAGGGCTCATCCAAACCTTTGCTTCGACACGAAGCAGGCCGGTCGGACAATCCCCAGCAGCATGCAGCGCGCGCAAGGCCGTCGCTCTCCTTGGCAGGGTCTCATTCGTCCTCCCAAAAAAAGGTTGGAATGGTTGGAAAGCATTGGAATCACCAAAACTAATCTAGACTGTTGATGAATAAAGTCGCCCATGTCAATATTGATTGATATTTTATAAAACCCCAACCAAATAGATGGTAACAGGATGTCGAAGGTCTAAGCCCTCAGAAAGAAACAAACATGGAAGTGCAAAATGGCCTGTCACACCAAGGAAAACCATCTTCCATCCGGGGTCATGTTCCACTTCCATGTGTGTTGGAGGGATGGATTCTTAACCCTCAAATGGACACCTCAAGGCGACTATAGCTGCATCATCTCAATGTCACCGCGAGTCGTTTTTGTCGGAGGGACCGGACCGTGGGCCGATGAACGTCGCACTGTTGGCATCCCCGACGCGACGTCCGGACCCTCCGTTGAGTAGGGGGCCGGACCCGAACCGTTCAGTAGGGGTGTGGACCCAAACCAATCCCAGGGTTTGCTTCGGGACCAGTCGAGCTGTGAACTCACGGAGCGTCTGGCATCAAACCCTTCGGCGTGGGACGATCCATCCGTTGGGCCACGATCCATCCGACTGATGCACGATCGGAGCGGCATGACGGGGCATGGACTCCTGTTTTCTTTTTCTGACATCCAAAACGAAAGCAACACCAACCTGAACATGTAAACACCATGTAGCGGTAGACTCTTGAATTTTCACCACCCATCATGAAGAGGTTTCTACCGTCCACATGAGGGGGGTTATTCATCAAGAGTCTACATCGGCCCCATGTTTTTGGATGATTTTGAGGTCTTTCGAAGCACGTGCCCGATGGAGCGACGGCGCTGTGCCGAGCGAGGCCGCGAGCGCAGCTTCGCGTTGTTCAAACGGGGGTCCATGGAAATCACCGAACGACCATAAACCCCCCATATCAAGAGTCTACATTACGTGGGGTTTATCTGTACCATCGAACCTCTGAAGCCAATGACTTGTGCCTCGTACTCCACATCTTGATCGAGCTTGCACTATTAGTCCAAAGCTTGCCGTAATTAGAATGGAGTGCGCAGTTGCGCGACAACCGAGTTGGACGTGCCTCGTTCCCTTTCACTCCTCCATTCGCTTTTACTGGATTTGGTTGAGTACTGATTTCTCGACCATCGCCATCAAGCAAGACCCCATCGCCATGCAGCGGCCTGCCCCAGACCATCGACAGTTGTCTTCGTTCCCTCCCCAAAAAGACCACTTAAGGCGTACGCCTCACCCACCCCAGCTGTGAGCCAGTCTATGTGCGTGCCTCCTTTTTGTTCAAACTTTGCGAGTGAGCAGTCAGTCGCTGTCATCGGCCAAAACTTTACATGCAAACCATGCGGGACACGGGACCGGAACACCCCGGTCGCGGCGCGCGAGGAGCGGACGCGGACCTCGGAATGGGGTGTTCCGGCGACGGCCTTCGGCCCGCTGCCAAAGCGGTGGTCACTTCCTGCCACGGGCCGCGTCCAACCTCGGTGCTGCAGACGTGGTTGGACGGATCACGAGACGTGGTTGGACCTATGGTTGGATCAAGCTGATCAGCCACCACGCTGAAGTCTGGATTACATGGGGCCTGCTTCATACGGCCTAGTCTGGATGGTTGATCTGACTGGAACCGCTTCCGCGCTGGTGATGCGTTCGGATTTGGACCCACCGGCGCCGGAGGGTTTCGACGGTTTCGTGTCCTGGCCACGCCCGGAAGGACGGAACGAGGACCGGTCGGAACGAGGTCCTTCCCTGGCCGAGCCTCAAAACCCTCAAAACCCCTTAGTTGAGGGTCCATGATCCGGGGTCTTCCGTCGACGACTTGGTGTTCTTCTCTTCTCCCTCCGTCCGACTTTAGCGGTTGGGACCGGGGAAACATCCAGTTTGGTTGTTTGGGCTTCGTATGCCGGGCCTAAGAGAGGTGAAAACGGCTCGTACAGGGCCGTTGAGAAGCTCCGGCTTCTGGCCCCGAGCGAAACACGAGATCTCAACCGTCTGAATCCTCTCAATTGGAGAAAAAGACAAGAGTAGGGAGTGTTCAAGGCTGTGGGTCAAAACCATGTCAAACCAGCGGACTGGTGCTAACAGGAAGGTCTGGTTCTTTCTTTTCCAGCGAGAAAATCGGAATGTGATTAGAATGAAATACGGTATGCGGTATGTGGTTTTGCTGCCACGGCTGATTTGGCTGTGAAGGCACACACCTCAAGCCAAACTCGATACCGATACTGACCGACTCTGTTGTCTTAGTCTCCCACTTGACTTGCACGAATGATCTCCCGCACCGGTCACATCATCGACACCAAAACAGACGTGGCAAGTTCGAAGCTGTTGCCACTTGGAACACATCCAAGTTTCCGGGTTTTGTGCACAAACCTACCCCTCTGTACCAAAGTGGTCTTCGCATGTTTTGACCGTGGCTCATATAGATCCCTCATCCAACCGAACGGAGAACGCAGGGTTTCTTTCCACCAAGCCGCGCAAGAAGGGTCCCTCACTCCTGTGCTCGCGCAGCCCCACCGCGGTAGCCGCCCTTGCCGTAGCGCTCGCGTGTGCCGCCGCGCAAATCTTCGCTGCCGTGGGCGTAGGTGCATTTGGGTCCCATCTTACACCAGCCAGACTGCCAGTGCCAACATGGCACCTCCTGGAGCGGAGAAGAGTCTGACCGAGAGGAGGAGGGATGTCCGGGTTCGTGGGAGTCGGAGAAATGGGAGACCAAGAAGGCTACTGCCCGTGGAAGCAACCAGTTCGATCATTGCTCTGCTAGAGAAATGGGGGGCATAGCGTCCGCCTGGCGGAAAGGACAGGTCAGTGGCTGCTCTTGGGGAGGGCATGCGGCGCATGAAGTAGGGCGAATGGGTAGATCAAGTGTGGAAGTGAATGGGTGGACTCGACTCAAAGGAGGATCCCATGTTTCAATCATTGCTTCGGTGCAGTTCTGTGCGCTCTTGCCACGAAGGTTTGCCACTGTGCCATACATGCACCATACAGAACAGCCCAAGTGCGGAAAAGAATACCCTCGGTCACTGCTTTGTCCCCCAAACCTGCACACCATTTGATACCCAAACCTGCAGGTCATCTTCCAAGAGACACAAACAAACTCACACTTCTGCAGGTGAAAGGGGCACCACCGGACCAGACCGAAGAAAACCCTCGAACCCTCCACTCCAGGTGGACTCAAATCGAACCCAAAGGCTATGGAGAACATACATCACACATCCTCTAGTTTGGAAGCGAGTTACCCCCTCTCGCCTTGAAGCGAGGGATCACGAAGGCCAACATATCATCTGCCGCCTGGCACAGCGCCCCGTCGGACTGATGATGCACCTGGCGGCGGGACTCGGCGGAATCGGTTCGGGTGCTTTTGGATCAAACAAATTGGAGCTTTTAACCTGCTTGGAAACAGCATTTCTGCTTTCATAGAGGTTCGCTACCTTTGTTCCAGTTTCTTCAACGGTAGTAATCCAGAGATTTCTCAAACACAAAGTACTATATAGATAGAGAACAATCCGGCCTATTTCACCTCCAACCTCCTTGGGTCTCCTTTCAATCTGAAGCGACTCGTCCGGTACTCGTCATGCCCCACTCACCTATTTCACCTATTTCAGCACCTATTTCAGCACCTGGAACCGCCGCAACCGCGTTCTCCGGAAACCACGTCCCGGCGTTTTGCGTGGATTTGGGGCGTCCCACTCCCGCCACTCCCGAGATCGCCTTGGCTTGAAGGCCGGCTTCTTGGATCGAAGTCCGCTGGGTCTTCAGGCTCTCTTGCCAAAAGTATCGATTCCTCAGATCGTTGGTCTGTTCTGAGCGATGTCAGGGATTTCAGGAACGGGACACTCGTCTCGAGGTTTCTCTGTGGACTTGTTGGGGAGGTTTCCTCTGTTTTGGGCCTGGGGCGTTTGCTGCGTGTGTGGCTGAGTTTGGCACCTTTGAGGCGTGTCACTGGCATCTTTATGGCGCTTCTTAAGTTGAGCTACTTGATACACGCAGGTAGAATTCTTGGAGAACCCTAAACCATCCCAAACCAGGAATTTAGCCAGTTATGGACATACATTGGAATACCTGCCACCGACCACCTGTGTATTTTGATGCAACAAATACTGAACAGGTGTGACAGACGGACAATGACAGCTTGTGACAGCTGACAGCTTGTATCGGCAAAACATCGACCCGGTGTTTAAGCGAAACACAAAAATCGAAAACACCATTGAACATCGAAATTTGGAGTTGTTTCCGTGTATCTTTAGCATACTTTTCTAGCTTTGTTTAAGAAAAAAAACACATAGGACCCGTGTGTGAATGGTGCAGGCGGGTCAAACCGTTCGATTCGTAGCACCCGGTCCGGCGCAACGTCACAAATAGCCGCCACCGTCACGTGTACAAAGCCCAAATGGCCCGGCTGCCACAGGGGGTTGAACCTCTACAGTATTTGAATGTTTGTTGGTGGTTTCTGTTGCCAAAGCCTTTGGGAAGGGCGATAGCCAAATTGGTATACCCCTCGGGTGGTTGGGTTGTTTAGGAAGCAAAGTCGCTAGAACCACAGAAATCACAGTGATACAGTGACGTGTTCCAACTCATAGTGACTATGTCATAGTGTGGAGGAAGAGGGTTTTCTTCCCGGGTTTGACTCAAACCCGTCGGTGACGTCCTGCTGGTTTTTTTGTCCCTTGTGACATCCGGGCTTCGAAGGAGATTTCGGGAGCTTGGGCATCAATTCTCCAGATGAGGCGGCCGTTTCTATCATGATCTATTACATCATCAGCACTCCAACAACTGTCTAACAGCTCCTGCTACCTGCCGTGAAATAGGACATTTAGCAGCTACAGCTAGGTGCAATGGTCCCAGCACGCCAAACGAGCTAACTTCATCCAACAGTTGAAGGGATTGAAGAGAAAAACACCATTCAACGACCTTTAGAGTTGAAGGGTAAGACATTCAAGTGGCCGCCAAAGATTGCGAAGATTCCATGAAAACATCTTGAGTTCCTCATGAATTCAACTGGTGGAGCATCCTCCCTGGTCCCACCTACTTTGTCTTCGCCTTTGTCCAAAAGCGTGATCAAAGGTGACCAGGACCGGAAAAGAATATGTAAAAAACATTCTTCATCCCTCCCAGTCTTGGATCCACCAGCGGCGTCAAACAGACATCCCATGTGGCACGTACCCGCACGTAGCGCTCCATCCCGCTTGACCCCCATGACCTGGCAGGTCCGGACCCATAAGACTTGTCACCTGAGGTCCCTCTAATCCTCTTGCCAACTCGGTCTCTATCCGACCGACCTGGGGGGCGGTACCCGAGTCGAACTCCTTCATCGGCGCCAAGGGACTGACGTGAAGCGTCCATCATCTGGCGCAACGACACCAGTCCACCATACCTGGGAAGTGGACAGCCGGACGGTACCGACACCCTCCCCTTGGTTTTCCTTCGGGGGACTTACCCGTCGACGTCTCAGTGTTTTCCTTCGGCGCGCGGCGTTGGGTGGATGGCATGAGTCGAGGAGGAGCATTGGGTGGACATGAAGGAGATTCACCGGGTGGTGGACATTCAGTTGTTTCACAAACTCTGAAAAACAAAAACAACAAACATAGAAACCTAATCTTTTAGTGTTTTCAACTGTACCCAAGAGTGTCCGGTAGAAGTGTCCTACAAGAGTGTCTTACAAGAGTGTCCCGCAAAAGTGTTCCACAAAACCACAAGAGTGTCCCACGAGAGTGTCCGACAGTGACCTTTTCATATAAAGCACACATTTTCCGAAAACCGGAAGACAACAGGTCCGAAAAACGGAAATGCATGATATAAAAGGGTCCGTGTGCCAGATGTAAACAATGACAAACATGAAGGATTTTTAAGGTAGAGACAGCTGGAAGTTGGTTGATCATTTTATAAGCAAGCAATGTTGTGAGAGATTGAGACCATGGTGAAGATGGAAACTCAATTTATAAAACACAAAGGTCTGTGTCGGAACTCTTTATAAAATGGGGATCTTGGTCCGTCCTATACAAAATGACTTTTCCAATACTCTTTTAATAAACAACACACATTTTCCGAAAAGAATGAAAACAATACGAAACGCACAAAACAAGCAGACTTTCAGCGGAAATGCATTACATACAAGGGTCGGCCTGTCAGATGTAACCATTTTATATACATGGATGGTTTCTATCATAGGACAGCTAGATGTCAGTTCCCTAGTTTATAAACAAGCAATGTTATCAGAGAATGAAACCAGCAGAGAGGTCACCAGTGCCGAAAAAGAGTAACGCCATGAACGTGCTCGGATTCTTGCGCTCTTGACCTTCGTTGCTCAATTTCACAGGTATTGAAGATTCTGCGAGCTTCTTTTGTTCATGAGAAACAGCTGTGTACACAAATATTATAAGCATTCAGTGTAGTAGGAAGTACTGCCTGTATATCAGATGTTGGCATATGTGTTTGAAAGTTTTGGCATTGTACCAAGTTCCATCATATTTGCGCACACCCTATCACAAACACCTATTTTAAAAAACCAC
>CAXAMN010001226.1:52798-69902 GCA_963970005.1 Durusdinium trenchii | reverse complement strand
TGTGTGGTGCCTCAGCCACGGTGGCGACCTCGGCCACGGTGACCTGGTGTTGGTGGAACTCGGGCTCGACGGTTTCGACCCATCCTTGCTTCACACCCTTTATAGATAAACTCTTCTGATCCAAACATGTCAACGTTACCGCATGTGATAATCCCCAATTCTGCTGCTTTTTTCGGCCATCGCCAGTAGGTTGGAGGCCATCGCTAGTAGGTGGAGTCCGCCATCGCTAGTGTATGCCATCTACATGTTTCACATGTCTGTTGTGCGGGGTAGATGGCATGGAAGTGGCCTAAACCACAAGAGCTCATCGCGTATGCCATCTAGGTATGGCCAGGGCGGGGGCACATTGGACACCCATGGAGAGCCTGACTTATAGTCAGAACATGGTTCAGCGTTCTTTGAAGAAAAGCTGAATATGCCATCTAGGTGTGGCCAGGGGGGCACATTGGAAGCCCATGGTAAGCCTGACTTATAGTCAGAACACGTTCAGCTTTTTGTGAAGAAGAGCTGAATATGCCATCTAGGTGTGGCCAGGGGGGGCACATTGGAAACCCATGGTAAGCCTGACTTGTAGTCAGAACACGGTTCAGCTTTTTTTGAACAAAAGCTGGCATAGGTGTGGCCAGATTCCCTGCCCCTAAGTGCATGTGCCTGTCATTAGGGTTGGCCCCATCCCGAACAATCCTTTCGTGAACACGAGCCGAACACGAGCCTGAGCGACTAACTAGCGGGGCAAACCCTAATGACAGGTACATACACTTAAGACGTATTTCTCCCAATCCCTCCCAGCTAACACCGGTCCCTTATGATGGGATTTTGCCGGTGCGCTGGGCGCGCCACTTTTCGTGTATCGCACCTTCACCACGTTGCTGTGCCTCACGGATGCTCTTGCCAGGGCATTGGGATGACTAGAGCGATAGTAACATGAGGAGTCGTATGTACTCCGCCAACTGCCACCAAATTCAATGACTGCATGCTCGGGCAATTGGAACATGTTCCTTTCAAGCACATGCAGCACATGCAAGTTTTTCTCCCTGGATCCTAGTTGGAGTCTTGTGCCTGTGCCAGTGTATCCATAGAACCTGAGTCCTAGTATCATAGAACCCAATGTATCCATCAATCAAAACTGCACCCCCCAACCGAACGCCGGTGCAAAAAAACAAAGTTTAAACTTATATATGTATATACTGTATATCAAATTGTTTCTTGGATGGTCCAACACATTCCCCTTGAAAAGGACTCTCAATCCCAACACATGCAAGCCGGCCGGCCCATTGAGAAGCACCGCAAGCTTAGATCCAACCAACTCGTTCAACTCGACCTAAAATAACCTCCACTCCCCAAGAAAAATCCGCCTGCCCACCACTTCACCCTCTTCCTGAAATACAGTCCCCAGTTAGCCCACATGGCCAGCCCACAACGAGAACTATCAGATGCCGAAAAAGCGCGCCGACCCGCAAAAGAAGCCCTGGAAGGAACGGGACCGCGGACCCAGCAGCACGCCGGAGCCCTCAGGGGCCGCACCTGGGCCTCGACCAATGTTGCTGCAGTCGTGTCATTGCCATGGCTGCCGTCGATGTCATTCGTTCCGCCAAACGGGACTTGATGCAGGGATCCATGGGTGAGAAGTTTGTGATTAGACCTGGGAACATGCGACCACGGATTGAGCAGCATGTTTGATGCCGCAGGGGGGCCTCGATCAATGTTGCTGCGGCCGTACCCGTGGCAGTTTCCTCCGATGATGGAATTGTAGCTCAAAGGCCTTTTGCAAGATACAAACCCTCAGCCCCCCATCTGAAGTGCCACAAAATGTCAGGTGCAAACCTGTTCCATCTGCTAACTTATCGTGGGTTCGTACGAGTATGTCTTCGAAGAACCACTCTGTGATAAACAAGTTTAAGAAAATCACAGCGCGCAAGAGACACACAAACCCTATCCCGCCAGCTCTATAGAAAATCTTTTTTGGTTTGTGAAAATGACCTACTCAAAGGTCTGGCTACCCCCGTGCCATGGCCAAACCAGGGTCTAGAGAGTGTGGAGTGGAACAAATCAACTCAATAAACCCAACAATCCATGGGACCGGAATATTCCATCCATTCCTTCCATCCTTCCATCCTTCCTTCCTTCCTTCCTTCCTTCCTTCCTTCCTCCCTCCTCGTTGCCTGAGCGTTCGCAACCGTCCGCAACCGTTCGCGGTATGGCGCTCACCTTGGGCGAAGCTTTTGGAGAGGGCTTTGGATGGAAGCATGACGTGTCAGACTCGTGTGAAATTGCGAGGAAGCGTGTGGAAACGTGAGAGGATGAAGTGTGGAGGATGAATTCACTGCGCGGCCACAGCGTTTTGTGAGATCCGCAGTTTTCTGCGCAGTCACATTGGGATTGGCGTTTGGAGGGCGGTGTTTTTGGGGTGTTGGATGTGGCTGTGACATTGGGATTTGCGTTTCAGGCTGTTGCTTCGACTAAGTCTCAGCTAAAGTGGCGATTTTGGTGCATGGGTGTGTGGTCAGAACGCGTCGAACTCATTCCAAACGTGTGGTGTGGTGCAAATTCTGCTGAAGACGTGAAGATGTCATGTCGTCACTTTTCGTGGCAGGCAGTACTTGTGGTGGTTTTGTGGTGTGGAGGTGTCCCACAAAAGTTTTCTACCAGAGTGTCCCGTCCTGCAAGAGTGTCTTCCTGAGTCCCCCAAGAGCGCCCCACAAGAGTGTCCCACAGAATACTTGCCAGGAGCTCTAAATAGGTTTCATCTTGGTGGTGAGGAAGGATGCAACATCCACCAGTCAACAAAAACTGTTCTGGTACCCTTCAAACAGCAGAAGTCCTAAACACAGCTTTTAGTCCCCCCTCCCTGGAAAAGCTACAAAAACAGGATTCTTCTCATAGTTATTCACCCCTTCGTCACTTGCCCAAGCTCTGCCCAAAATGGGATCTCCTTTTGCAAGTTTGCCTTCTTCTTCACCGAACCTTTGGGAATTCCATGGTACTCCTTCCTCTCGCTCGACTGCCGCTCCCCTGAACCAAATACTCGTCACCCGGAACCCCACACTCGTTCGTCACTGTGGAGTCGCTGGATTTCACGGCCCATGGAGAGATTCAGCGCATGGAGGACGCGCGCAATGGCGCCGTTTTGCACCGCCTGGCGTGCCGCACCGCTGTCCTGGCCGCACCGCTGTCCGTGGGACGTGGAACGGAGCGGAATCTGGTGGAGCGGTCAAGCGTGTTGTGCCGCAAAGCGGAACGGTCGCCCAGGCAAGCAAGTGGTATAGGTGTTGTGACAGAACGGGTGGCCGGTGTCAGGAAGGAGCTCCCAAAACATTGAAGCTGGTGTAATCATCTTCGTCCACTTGGGTATATCGAATTCTATTCATATATGCGGGTTATATGTGGTAGGGCACGTTCATCAATATTGCTTACTGGCTCGTTGGATCTGCCGATCTGGTGACGAGGTGTATCAAAGTGTGCTTCAACGGTTGTCTGCAGGCAGGGTGAACCGTGGTCTACTCCAAGGGTGAGTACCAAAACAACTACCCTTGTGTCTTGAGTGCGACTTTCCAGTCTTTTGGAGCGAAGCACAGGCTGATTGCTGCTGTTTTGGTGCCATGCATCACTCTTGAGCATCGGTCGAACAGCCGAGCATCGCACCGCTGGCTGTTCAACCAAACATTGGTAAAGCCAATGGCAAAGAACCAAACGTTGACAACAAGTTGATGAGATGGCCGGAGAACCCCGGGAAAAAAACAATTTTCAGCTTTTACATACTCCCGAAACTCGGGCTCCTGGCCTCCGTTTCGGTGGTTGGGGTGGGTGCCGGGAGGTTTAGGGACATGTTCGGACGACCGCCCCTCCGCCGCAGTCGATGTTCATCAAGAGAGGACATCGCTACAGAGAAACCCCGCCGGGTTGGGACACAAACCTCTTAGCATCTGGCGCCCCTTTTTTGGGGGGCGACACACACTACCTCGCCCACTCGTTTCAACGCCTTCAGGAGGGTGCGCAGCAAGAAGAGGGCCACGTTTTGCACACCTTTTCCACCGCAGAATGCGAACCCAGCGCGCCCGTGCGAGTCCACCGCAAACGGGCGCTCTGATGGGTTGACCGAGGAACCACCGAGGACCACCTTCTTCTTGGAAAATCGGAGCCCCGAGCATCGGTGAAGAAAGCGATGCGGTTGGGGAGACGATGCGGTCCATCGATTCATCAATCCAGGAAACCATCAATTCGTTGTAACCACACCATATATCGCCCACAACTCATCTGTCCAATGAATCATGCTTACCTGGATGAACACCCCGTACTTGGTAGAGGATTTCATGGTCTTTCCAGGAGCCGTGTCATCCTCTTCCGAAAGGAGGGAGGGACCCTGCAACGCTCTGCTCGTGCATCTCCTAAACCTAAGATGTCGACGAGAGGGCCCGCTAGGGCATTGGAGTGTAGGAGAGGTACCTTCTGATTTGCTTCCATCTCTTCCTAGTGCCCAACTTTCAATGGATGGTTTTTGTTCACCTCCAAAACGAGGAGGTTCCTGCAGATGTTCTTTGAACTTTCCATCAGGCAAAACTAGTTCACATGAAGCCAAAAACACGCTTTAGGAAGGCAACATGCTCTAACAGGCTCCAATTCTGGTTCTCAAAACACAGGCGTGTCTTCAGGATCCCCTGATCGAATAACGAACAAGAGGGCTTTCGTGACGTGGATTCATAATATGCTTCATATAATTCATATTATGATGCAAACTATGAATATAATGCATGGTTCATGGTTCATAGTTCGTGCTATGTTCATAGGGATCCAACTACTCCCTTACCAAGACCATAATTTCTAGATAGCATGAGAACAGGGAATACGCATCCAGTTTCACCATTGGACAAACACACTTCAACGCTTGGTCATGCCCCAGCAGTCTCTTCAATGTTCATGTTCCGCTTCATGCGTTTTTTTCCAGTTCGGATTGGTTCTTACTCGATATAGTATACGGACTACAAGTAGTATACGGTATACTATCCGGATGACTCACGGCTTGTACCAGCGCCTCCATGCGATTTGTGGCTGTCCATGACATTCAAAACCTCATCGAGCACGCCTGGGCAGTTGTACTTGCCTCTTCCTGGTGTTGGCCTCTTCCTGTGGCAACCCCCACACCCGGAACCAACATTTGTCACAAAGAGATCCAAAACTGAACAAACACTTGGGAAGTCTGCCATGAACTTGGGATGTCTGCCATGTCCCACAGGAGCAGAACCACAGGAGCCTGAGGGGCGGCTCACGAGCCGTCTGTGCCGGAAGAGGTCTGAAATGGGCTAAGTTAGACGACCATCTTCAGTGCTTGGCGTGCTTTGGGAACCAGCATCACGAAACAGCCAGTCCACATCTGCAATCATCTACAGATTAATCTATATTGAAGATCCTTTAATTGCAACCTTCTCTTTTGACATTTCAACTGGAACAAATACCCCCCCTGCCTATCGCCTCGCCCTGTCCTCACCACTCCAACAACTCTCCAAGCTCCGCTCTCCCCGCCTGCGCGTGCGAAGCTGGTAACGGAGTCGGACGTGGTCGCGGAGCCAGCGATGCACTGGCATGCCAGCGCGACGATGGGGAGGTTCTCCTGCGAGAAGCGGTGCGACGGCAAGTCGGACCATCTGCGGTTTCGAGAGAGGACGAATGGCAAGGCAGTTCGGTGGCTTCTTCGCCAGTGGATGATACAGTGGGGGGACATGCTGTAGTTCACCAAAACGGCACCGGCAACTGTAGTTCATGCTAAGGGAGAGTGGAGTGGCTTGTGGTGTGAATGTTGTGAATTCACAGCCCAAACGGCTTGCGGTTGTGTTGCTCTTAAGGTAGTTCAACAGGGAGGGAATATTTGTTGGGTTCATGAGAGAGGTCACGGAGCCAAAAAATGATGGGGGTTGCTTCTGAGAAGTTGATGCATTCTGGCTTGGCATGCACCACGTGAAATGACATCCACAGACTTTTCTTCGGCAAAAAGGCGGCATATTGAGCAACATGCGGGACCTTTTCCAGAAAATTAGATCATGTATACTTTTTGGTAAACATGCCCACCAAAATAATGCAACCTGTCTGCTGAAAAAGATGCGCCTTGGCTCAGGGGAAAAAACACCGCTCTATTCTGTGCTTTATCAACAAATTCCTGTGTCAAGGAGTCCAAGAACACCGTGCTTGCAGTGAACATGGCAGCCTGGCATCACGTGGCCACCGTGGCATGCACCCTTCACCAACATGGCAAGAGCTCGATCCTTCCGCTCCGCTCTTCACCCTTCGACTCCACGTCGACCGTTCGGTCGACCCTTCGTCCGACCGTTGGTCGTCGTTGGAGTCGAAAGTGTCCACTCTCCTGATGGCGTCGGATCACCCGCACGATGCTGCTGGGGAAGTTGGAGGAGGACACCATTTCCACCACCTGCGCGAACGGCGCGAGTTCGGCGCGAGTTCGCGTTCGCGTTTGGGGGCGGCGGCGTGTGAGAATTCTCGGAGGTCACATGTATTTTTTTTCGGGGGGGGTCAAGGGTTGAAACTTCTTCATCCCAAACGGAATCTGAACACTCCTGGATGAGACGAACCGAAGGCTCGTTCAGTTACTATGTAGCTAAATGATATGAGCCACAGTCAAAACCTGGTGGAAAGAACCCTTATACACTCCCTTCTTTTCGTACTTATACGTACTGATGCACGGACGTTGCGAGCGAGCATGCGCCTGTCCCTTGCTGATGTCACACAGCGGTTGTGCAGGTGGATCTGGTATATTTATACAACATTTGTACCATCGGTGGATTTTACAACATAGTGGATTAGCATTCATTTATAGTTCAATCCTATCCCTCTAGAGTGGTTAATTTTTGCACTGGATGGTTGTCATACAAAATCCCCTAAACCATCCATTTGTGCCATGCCTCCCGGACCCTCCAATCCTCGAAAAAGCCAGCGACACGGACGTCCGACACGAAAGCCTTCGTGCTGGGAGGGCTGCTGAGCAAGCGGTTGAACTTCAGAAGGCATTCCTGCGCCGAGGACGGTTTTCACCTAACTATGAAGAAAGGACTTCGTTCTTTGAGTGAACATATGTGAAACATCAAAGACCCTGTCGAAGGGATAAGGCCAAGTTCAAAGGCCCCTTTTTTGCGCATCTCAAGAAACCCAGGATCAAAAAAGCGCAGTCGTTGACCTTCGTTGATTGCTTCTTCGGTCAACGATGATCCCCGACCACCGGCACGTCCTGTGATGGACGACCGACACGTGTTTTCTTCAGAGTCAACATGCTACGAGTAGCGGATCAGGTCTTGAACTGGTGATATGAATCACCTCTGGTGATATAAAAGGACTGTTTTGATCCTGGGGCCCTGCCTCCCATGACTTCAAGCCCGCGAAGCAGCAATTTTGAGGATCTGTAGAGCCAGGGCAGGGAGAACACACGCATCCATTGGATGGTTCTTGCAAGCAGCATGAGGGCAAAACTGCTTTGGGGACACCTATGAACACCTGTATTGATACTCTGACACCCAACCACTCAGCCTGTGACCCAAACAAACACTTTGCTCTTCAGAAGCGTTTCTGCAATGAATGCGAATGAGTTACTTCATGGTTGAACGCAACATCAACAGGTTTAACAGTGATATGCGCGTGTAGTAAAATGGGGAGACCTCCCAAAAACAACCACCGGAAGAATTGACATGAACCCACCGGAAAATCTGAGACATGAGCATTGATCATCTCAACCTTTGCGTGAAATGGACTTGGAAACCACCAACCAAGCAGCCAGAAACATCAAACACCTGAAACTGCTGCTTTTCTTGAAAAAAGACCACACCCCCTCCGCACGGTCTGTTCACCGTGCCCGTGTAAAACACCAACCGACCACGTCCTCGATGTCTTCCGCTTTGGCGTCGCTGTGGTCCAAGGCGGCAATGGTGCAACGCAAGGCGTGCTCCGACAGAGAGGCCGCCTCCTGAACCCCTTTGAGGGCCTAGGCGGAAGACACCACGCAGGTTACACGACCGGTGCAGCCTCAACCACCGCGTAGCCTCGCCGAACACGGAGGACCCGGAGGAAAGGGGGGGGGGACAGCAGGGATGCCGTGGTGCGGATGCCGTCCGCATGGAACGGCGATTTCGCTCGAGAGGTGGTGGGAAACGGTGGAGGCGGGTGGAGGCGGGTGGGTTTCGGAGCCGCGGGAAATCCAGGACCGTTTTCTGACCGTTTCTGACAGAGGGTGGATCTTCGAAGCGCGGACGTTCTCCACGGGCACCGTGTTGTCTGGAGCCCGTGTTGTCTGACTCTTTGGCTTTTGGGTTTGCTCTTCAGGTCGTCTCTCACGATTTCGTATCGCGCTTCGCTGGTTCACGTGGGAGTCGGGTCGAAGGCGAGCGCGACGGCTTTGGTCAGTCGGGTCGAAGGTCGGACCCATGGCACCGCAGAGCAAACCGTCCAGAGTGTGCAGTGTCAAACCGCAAGAAACTCCCGTCAACTCTCGAATTTCCCCAGTCAACTCCAAATTGGTTTACTTTTTTCTTTTTTTGCCCAGACGATTCCCATGTACTTACTAGTTACCGTCATCCAAGGGCAACATGTTGCGAAATCCACCGAACAAAAAAGCACACACGTGCCAAGTGACGCTTGGTCCGCACCCAACACGCACGTGCAATGCTGGCACGCCCACCCCAACGCCAGTTCCGACCCGCCCTGCTTGCGATCCCAGGTGCCATCTTTAGAGAGAACGCCATGAGGGACACGGAACGCCCCACCGCCGCCACCCGGGTTCCGCGCGGACCACCCCGGGAACGTGCCCGAAATGCTGCCGCGTCCGGGGGGGTGCCCTGGTCTTCAAGCTCGATGGCTGAGGATGGAGCACTGCACGATGGTCACACATCTATCTGGATATCACGATGGATTGGATCTATCCGACCTGTGACAAATAGATGTAACAGTGGATGATGATCACTTATCATCTATCACAGTGGATAGATGTACCTGTATCACATTATCATCTATCTGGATATCACTGTAACAGTGGATGATGATGGGGCCTGGTTGCAGGATGTTGCAGGCCTTTCTCCACAATTGAAAGTATATAGTACGTGATAATTCTTTGCCGACAGTTGTAGGTAGTAGGACAGACCCAAACGATCGATGTCATGATGCAAACATTGGAATGGGGTAGCTCACTGAAAGAACTGGAAAAGTTTTGGAAGTGGAGGTGAAAGAAGTTGCTGGGGCATTCAAAGAACACACCATATATCATATATATATATATATATATGGTACCCCCCCAAAAAAAAAACCTATGTTCACATCACTTTTGCTGGTATTTGCAATATTTTGTGTCTATTTTGGGTTGCCTTTTGATCCTTGTTTTTTTGGGGGGTACCATCTATATTTGTATATATATATATTTATATTTGTGCACGTAGGTTGCATGACTTGTTTGTTCACTTTGGAAGGAATGCAGTCAGAATGAGAGAATGCCAGAGAATGCATTCCTGCCCAATACCAAGACCAAGACCAAGATTTGCACAGAAGTCTTGTGGAAAATCTTGGAAATAGCAAGACCAAGATCCAAGATTTGGAAAATCTTGGAAATACCAAGACCAAGACCAAGATTTGCACAGAAGTCTTGTGAAAAATCTTGGAAATACCAAGACCAAGATCCAAGATTTGGAAAATCTTGGAAATACCAAGACCAAGATTTGCACAGAAGTCCTGTGGAAAATCTTGGAAATACCAAGACCAAGATCCAATTCCAAGATTTTTCACAAGACTTCTGTGTAAATCTTGGTCTTGGTCTTGGTATTTCCAAGAGTTTCCAAATCTTGGATCTTGGTCTTGGTATTTCCAAGATTTTCCACAAGACTTCTGTGCAAATCTTGGTCTTGGTCTTGGTATTTCCAAGATTTTCCAAATCTTGGATCTTGGTCTTGGTATTTCCAAGATTTTCCACAAGACTTCTGTGCAAATCTTGGTCTTGGTCTTGGTATTGGGCAGGAATGCATTCTCTGGCATTCTCTGGTAGTGACAAAATTGCACTAAGTACAGTTTGATCCTGGAATATTACTTTTACCGACATTTGTTCCTCATTCAATTCTAATTAACAACTAACTCAACTCTAATTTACTTCTCTGAATTTTAGTGCACATACAATTTTGACTAAATTCTAAGTCAATTCTTATTCCAATTTAAAATCACTTGTATTTCTATTTAAATTTCCAAGTTGAGTCTAATTGAAGTCTAACTGAACTTTAAATGGATTCTAATTTGAGTATGTAACATAGTTCTACTTTAATTTGAGTATGTAACATAGTTCTACTTTAAGCCTAAGCTGAGCCTAATTGAACTCTAATTTAAGTCTATTTAGCTTAACTTCATTGTATAGACAAATTCTAATTCAGTTTTTATTCTAATTTACTCATTTCTATTTTAATTCTAATTATGTTTGGCTATTTTAGATCTATATAATGGAATTCAATCTTAAATCTAAATTTGAATCTGCAACGTGCTTCTAATTTAAATAGAAAATGATCCTACTTGAACTTTATATAATTGAAATCAAATTGAGATTGCAAATTAGATCTAGTTCAATTCTAACTGAACTTAGATTCCAATTTAGTTCTAAGTCAATACTGTTCTACTAACCAAGCTCTAGGTAAAACAACTCTAATTCAATTCTACCTTAGTTCTAAGTCAATTTCAATTTAAGTAATGGATTAATATTCAATGTGTTTCTTTCAACTCTAATTTAATTCCAGTCCACTGTACTTCTAATTTAGTTCTATTATTTCATTCTATTTTGGGTTCAATTGTAACTTTGACTCTTCCAATTTACTAGTAATTAATTTCTAATGTTAATGCCTTTATACGGTTCAGATTGAATTGTTTTACACATCTAATTTTACACTATTGTCATTGCAAATTAGGTTTGGTTTCTATATGTCTAATTTCATCCTATATTGATTCTAGT
Source organism: Durusdinium trenchii (assembly GCA_963970005.1). Classification (NCBI taxonomy): domain Eukaryota; class Dinophyceae; order Suessiales; family Symbiodiniaceae; genus Durusdinium; species Durusdinium trenchii. The sequence goes on along the minus strand of CAXAMN010001226.1, from coordinate 58,936 downwards.
TCAATGCACATGGACTTCTAATTCAGTTTTGGTGTCATTCTAGAGAGTGGGTGTTGCTGGTGGTGAATTTAATTCATTTAAGAAAGCACATTCTTCTATATTGGAAAAACTACATAAAATCTCTCATATTCAAAGTAACACCACTTCTCTAGAAGAAGTAAATGAGAATATCATTCAAATTAAAACTAAATTGAAAAAGAATACACTATTAGAATGAACTCAAAAACATAGGTTTTGAGGGGGGGCTAGCATATATATATATATATATCTGTTACTTTCCGATAGAACAACTTGACAGTGCTTGAGAGCTTTCGCTCTAAACCCCGAGAAGAAACCACCAGCCTCATCCAGCCGAGGCTTTTCAAAAATGCCCCAGCCCCCCCACTGATTTCACCGATGGTCGAAGAAAAACACCAGAAACAAACCACAGATCCGACCCTCCCCGAGCACCCCACGGGTGGTATGATGTCTCTTTTTGTGTGTTTAAAGTATTGGTCTCATGCAGGTCATTGGGGTCTTGGTTCAGAATTCCACAAGTTGCGAACCCTTCGACGGAGGTCGCCTCGATCCCGGTGAGGTCGCCTTTTGAATGCAAACCGAGCATCAAGAGAGCCCGCGGAGACCTCGCGCTGCCACGAGGGCGGCAAAAGCGTGGCCGAGAGAGCGCGGCCACGAGGCGAGGTTTGCATTGGGTCTTTGGGTGATCTGGGTGACGGCATAGGTTTCGGCATGCTTCAAATATCCTAAACCATCCGAAGACTAAAGGTGTGAGAGTTACCGCACATCGCCGGGAATATGTTGGGGTGCAGTTAGAGGGCCAGGCACTTTGTGAGGATCTTGAGCAAATGTACCAAACATAGGCGCCTCTTCCATCCCGTTCCCCTCCAGACCGCATCCATCCACCTCAAACCAGCTTGGCACTCCATCACGCCTCAGCTGTGCTGCCAGTGCCCGGGCCATCCTCGCGCGCTGTCGTCGGACGTGGTCGCGCTGTTGCTGCAAGGCCACACGCTGGGCAGCCGCCTCGGCAGCAAAAAAGGACCAGAAGGAGAAAAGACCCATGATAGATAGGTCTTCAAAATAACCAATACAATATATACAAAATCATCAGTTTTGTAAAGGAACACGATCAGTCTTGTAAAGGTCTATCTTCGACTTCTATGCTAGTCTGTGGGGGGAGTATACGACAAAGCGGATCGAAAGGACACAAAAACAACACCATGGTACACAAACAAACGGTTGTTTCTCCATTTGGTTTCAACTGTTAACTCTCATGAGGACCCTGAGCCCGGGGCCCTTAAACCAAAATACCCACTTCTGAGGTCGAAAAAACACACACACACAAAGAGGCGTGGGCATGCGTGGGCGCTCCGGTCTACTGACCTCCCAGGATCGCCCTCCAAGGTGGCGCTCTACGCGCGCCGACCCGTTTCCGACGTGACCCCCGCTCACGGTCGGTCCTGGACCAAACGGTCGGCCGCGTGAAACGCAGCGGGGGACCCGCGGTTTCTGTGCGGCCAGGCAGGGGCGACCAAGGTGGCTAATGACATGCGACCAGGGAGGGTGGAATTGGTTTTTCAATGTTTTGCATTGATTTGGTAGAATCCGCCGACCCTCTGCCACGTGCAGAGGCGAGGCGTGTCTTGTGGAAAGTTGCCTGTTAAGATTGCTTGTGCAATCTTGTGTTTAGATTAATCCTTGTCTCTTGTCTCACCGTTTATGTATGTACATGACTGATGCCGCTTGCTTCACGCGCGACGCTGCACTTGATTAGTTGTCCGAGCCTGCTCGTGATGAACACGTCAGGCGATGATGCTACGGACTATCCGTGGTCAAGCGCCGATCAAAGTGCCATGGCAGCCATGCCCGCATTTGCAATCGTCTCGAGGAGTCGATGTCCGTGCGTATGAACGCGAAGATGCCACAACCATTGGGTGGCTGAATGCAACACCGCAACCGCGGCAGGTAGGCCACCTCCAGATAGACCGCCGGAATCCAGGACATTTTGGACAAGTGGCACAAGATCTGTCAGGACCGACATATGATCTTGCTCCCATCCACGAACAATTTCATAGCTTTGTTCTTTATCATCCAATCAGAGCTTTCGGATGGCCAACGTGAACAGTTGACCAGTGAAGTGCAGAGCAAAGGCCTTGTGCTTTAGTCAAGGGAGATGATATTATTGCTTTATTCAAACGAAATGCAACAATGATTGGTAATGATACAGCAATTTCAAGAGTATTCAGTGCTATACCACCCATTCCAGAACCTAAATATTTATCGATGATGAACACTTTTGATTTATCTTTTTTTGTTGTTTTACTGTAACTGTACAGGTTGGCTGGTCATCAGGTTTCAAACCAATTAAAAGTCGGCAACAAAAGCATGAAACTTTTCATCACACTGTAAAACAGTGACCCTATCCTCTGCGCATGCCGCCGGCTCACTTGCCCCACAGACTGCCCTCCACCCATCCTGGCTGCTCAAACTCACGACGCTCATACATGCAACCAACTCGCCTGCTTCTTCGTGATATGATCTGTGGCATAACCTATCTGCGCTGCCTGCGCAGCTTGCCCTACTCTCTGCAGCTCCCCGACGTCACTTCTCTGAACGCAATCCTTCCCACACCGCGGCCCATGGCTGGCTTTGGCAATGCACGTCTGCATTGTGTCGCCCCACAGACAACAACGCCGGGTGCGTTCCATTCAGCCATGTGCAACTAGGCGGCCCCAACAAGCTTCCCAATGCATTCCTTCTACCTGTCAGAGGCAGTTGGAATTGCTCTGCAACCCCTTCACACACAACCATGCTCTCATTGCTCATTTGCCACTCCATTGGAAAGCCTGACCGGCACTGCTTCCGGTTCTCGCTTTTTCTGCACTGGCTGCCTCTCTCCGTTTTTATCTCTGGGGTGAATATAGTGCTGCCCATCTCTTGCACATGCTGCGCATCGTCCAAATACTTCTCACGCCACTTGCCCCCTTCCAGCACCATCTCCCTTTCGGTCGCCCCATCCACATCCACAACGTCACCAAAGGCCGGCAATAACGACAAATCATCTGCCTCCTGATGATCCCGCCACGTTGCTTCCACCTTTTCCCTCTGCCCTTCTGTCCACATCTCGGGTCTCCTTGAATTGCAGAAATGCCTCTACTAGTCGCGGGCCGTCTTGTTCCAAATCTCTCAATGTTGACATCTGCTGCACGCCTTCGAGGACCACATGCCCATGCACATGCAAACTGCTAGATTTCGGACTCTCAATGCTGAAAAAGGGCGCCACACAGCGTCCAAACGCCCCCCCTCCAGTTCAGCCGCGTTCCTCAGCACGTCCGCGCAAAAGCTATTGCCTTCACACTGCAGCTGACATTCCGGACAAATAAGGCGCACTCTCAAGCCGAAAATGTGTCGCAACAGGAGCAGCACGTGCACCCGAAACCCAAGCACAGCTGCAGCAGGTTTTTTTGCGCCAGAATGCGCTGTCTGTCTTCAAACTCTGGCCACACACCCCTCTGCGCGGTGTCTGGCTCTCTGCGTCCAGCAACCTTCCCCATCACCGCTGGGGACAAGCCCAGTATTTATGGATGTCTTCCACCAACAGTGGGGCGCTGCCAAATGCACACTCTAGGCTCCAAATGTTCCATGCTGGCCCGGGGCAAAGTTTTACCAAGCATATGAGCAACAAAACTGCGTCCGGATGAACGACATTGGGGTGGTTTCAGGGGTCAAGGTACTAGTACGAGTATTGTTTCGCCTCGAAGAACCAGGGTGGAAGCAGGGGAACCTCGTCCGAATGTGACCCGCAAGAAAATAGACTGAAATAGATAACATGCTACGCCACAAACTTCAAGTGCCAAGGTGCCCATAACGGCAGCCGCCTCGCTTGGCATAGCGGCATGGGCCGAGGGACCTGAGCACAGCCGTGCTTCTTCCTGATGCACTTGTACTGGCAGCCTTTGTGGTTCACATACCGGCAGGCTTTGCAACACTGCCTGAGCGTTGCCCTCCCAAGAATTCCTGCCATGCTTGGTCCCAGTTTGAGTTGCCCCAGTGGCTCCTAACATCCCGTGCCAAGGTGCCCCTTGAAGCAGCCTGTGCCACGCAGCCTGTAGCAACAGGGCTCGCGACAGTGCCTGAGCACACTTCTCAGGAAGTCGGGCCCGCCCGTCACAGTTCCCCAGGGTGACCTGGAACAACTCATGAGCTAACTGGGGAAGAACCTCGATTGATCGAGGATGCGGGTGAAAATAGACACCTGCCAAAAACCTCCGTTTTCATTTGGTCAAATCCAGGCTCCCACACCGGTCAGGTAGAGTCTGGAGCCTTGTAAATGAATTAAAAGTACGCCCCAGACGGTAAAAAAATACGATTGAAAAATACACAAGCCTAAATCATACACTTGACCAAATCATGAACCTCCTTCGAAAAATACAAGTGTATTTAAAATACAACTGCCAAAATGAACATCTACTAAAAAAAATACAATTCAAAAAACATGCAATTGGAAGAATCACAACCTCCTTTGAAAAATACAAGTGTATTAAAAATACAACTGCCAAAATGAGCACCTAGCAAGAAAAATACAATTGTAAAACAAATACGCTTTGGAACGCAAAGCAGCAAAGAAGTGTCTTTTTGGTAAGGCTTTCTAGGAAACAAACATAAACCAAGGTTGTCATTGGGCACACATACAAAGGAGTGCAGATGTTGATGTTCCAGCCATATAACCTCGGGGGCTTTTGGCCTCTTGTTGGGCACCTTGCTGAGAGAAGCGCGACGCCTGGTATATGCTAGTGGTGGACCTAGCATTGTGCCATCAATGAGTGGGCCTCCACACAAACCCTACACCAGCCCACCGCAGAACAAAACGAATCGCAACCGACAAGCCTTTCGAATCGCGGGATCACATTGAGGGGTGGTTCTCAACAACAGCAGCAGCAATGATTGCGCGTAATGCTCGCAACAACAACAACAGCAAACGTATTTTCGTAAATCCGGTCAGGTTCCAATCGTATTTTCGGAAACAATCGTACTTTTTCGTCAGCCCAGGCAGGTTCCAATCGTATTTTCGTATTTCTGGACCGCGTATTTTTTTTTACGATTTCATTGAAAAATCGTATTTTGAATATGATTTCTCGAGAGAATCGTTAAAAAAATACGCTGGAGGCGTCCACGCGTGGGACCATCGTAAAATAAATACGCCGGCGGTGAGCACACGTGGGCCCAGCGTATTTCTGGACTCCAGACGGCCAGGGCAGATCGTATTTTCGTATTTTCGCATATCGCTCAACAGGGAAAATCGTAATATGGTGTGTTTTTACCTTGCTAAACACCAACTGTAGCCAGATTCGGCTCAGATTGTTTGCGCGGTCTCTGCCATTTAATTTGCCAAATATTAAACATATTTTTAGACCACAGTGCGCCCCCAGCCGCACCCCACCCTTAGGGCCCAAGGCCACCACAGCCCCCTAGTCACAGTCAATTTGAACTAGGCCAGTACCTAATATATAGCCAGGCCCACTAGTAACTAGGGGCCGGTCTGTCAGTGGTTTGCGCCTTTCTTCCTGTTTTAACAAACAAAAGCCATAGTAGTTTTTCCTCAATTGCAAGTTGTAAAGCCTAAGGAGCTGCTCAGTCGCTCTTATACTTATTTGTTTCTTGTTTTTGGGGGAGTGGGTTTGAAAGTTTAACCGTGATTTTCCTAATGAGATTCTACTGGGCAGTTTTGCACGGCACAGCAAATATACTTTCCCAGCAAGAACAGTTTTCCAACCCAAGACCTTTTGAAGGAATGTTTCTCTTTGGCTTTTGCAGTGAACTGCTGAGCAGTTCCGCGCAGGCAACTTGTCAAACCCAAGTGTGTTGTGTCCCGGCCCTGTTTGGTACGTAAATGTCATCATCCAAAGGTGTATTTTGGCAGGCGCGGCACTATGTGAACCTCCATGCGCAGATTGCGTGGCAGGCGCAGTACTTCGTGAACCTGCATTTGCAGATTTCGTGGCAGGCACAGCACTTTGTGAACCTCCATGTGCAGATTTCGTGGCAGGCACAGCACTTTGTGAACCTCCATGTGCAACCTCCATGCGCAGAATGCGTGGCAGACACAGCACTTTGTGAACCTCCATGTGCAGATTTCGT
>CAXAMN010001226.1:13974-39490 GCA_963970005.1 Durusdinium trenchii | reverse complement strand
CCATGCGCCTTGAAAGTCTGGATTCTTTTCGTCCAGCTTTCTTTTGAGCGCTGCAGGCGCCACGCTCTCGTAAAGCCCTGGTAGCTCATTCCAAAGTTTGCCCATGCGCCTTGAAAGTCTGGATTCTTTTCTTCCAGCTTTCTTTTGAGCGCTGCAGGCGCCACGCTCTCGTAAAGCCCTGGTAGCTCATTTCAAAGTTTGCCCATGCGCCTTGAAAGTCTGGATTCTTTTCTTGCAGGCGCCACGCTCTCGTAAAGCCCTGGTAGCTCATTCCAAAGTTTGCCCATGCGCCTTGAAAGTCTGGATTCTTTTCTTCCAGCTTTCTTTTGAGCGCTGCAGGCGCCACGCTCTCGTAAAGCCCTGATAGCTCATTCCAAAGTTTGCCCATGCGGCTTGAAAGTCTGGATGCTTTGTTTCCAGCTTTCGTTTCAGTTCTTGAGGTCGAATGCTCTCGTTCCTGGGAGGCAAGGTGCTTGGGAACCGTGCCATTCGGAGAGGTGAGTGTGTGCCGCGCCTGCACCTCTGCACGGCGCAGATTCAAACTTTCACTTCAGTTGGAACCTGTGCTGGAGTCTCATGGTCTCAGAGGGTCGAAACTAGTCATATCACACGCCACAGTGGTGAATATACTTATATAGTTGAACTTAGTTGTCACGCAGCGCAATGAAAGCTGCATTTGCGGAAGCCTTTGCAGAGCGTCTTGGTGCCTTCCCTCCTGTGCCCTGCTGTGCGTGCAATGAGATGGACGTCCAGGAGGCGCGCAAAACCCTCGCCGCCTGGAGGTGCACGGGCGTGGTATTCTTCGGATCTCAGCTGAGAAAAATGGTGGAACAATATTTCTAGAGTTGAGTTGGGTAGGACTCAATTGGGTGCAAACTAAATTTGTTTTGTTTGATTTTTATAGGGTTGGCTCCGGCACGAAGGTTCTTTCTCCTTTGTGGGGTCATGGGTGAGGTGTGAGCAGGCCAATCACATGGATGGTCTGGCGAAAGACTTGAGTTCTTTTGGAACGCTAAACTGGACAGATTGAAAAAAAGAACACTGTTCTTGGACGCGCGTATTTAGTGTACAAAAAGATCAAAAAAGGAATCGAGGTTTGGCAAATGGATTGCTCCAAGCGTGTGGCGAACTTACCCCCAAGAATATGGGGCACCCGGATCATCTTGGAACACGCAAAATGGATCATTTTGGAACACAGATCATTTTGGAACACAGAATCAGCAGAAAGTGTCCGAAACTGCAGTCCTACAACAGTCTGCGCATCATTTTAAACCGTTCTCCTTGGTACTATACTGCTTCAGCATAGTTCGGCCCTTTTCTTTACCTTCCTCATCTAGATTTTGTTCTCAGGCGGCTCACAAAAGGTCTGCTATACCGTCGGATTGGCACCTCCTCCTCTAAACTTTGCCCTTGAGTGGCTCACAAAAGGTCTGCGGCATTGGAAGTTGGAATGGCGCCTTCCTCCTCTAACAGAAGGCTGCTACCTTGGAATGGCGCCTTTTTCCTCTAAACTCAGTCCTCGGATGGCTCACCATTGGAATGGCACCTTCCTCATCTAAATGTTTCGCTCGTGTGCTTTGCAGGCCAGGGCAAGAACTTAAACAAGAAGGAAGAACCGTTAACATAGACCTTCTAAAGAGATCACTTCTCAGTGGAGTCTGATGTGCGAAAACGTGTGATTGTGTTGGTACTATTTCAATGTCAATGTATGTCAGCGTCGTCGAAACCTTACGCTGATGACGCCGGTTACGCTGGTCGCGCTGGCTGTGCTGATTACGCTGTTTCCGCTGGTTAGGCTGATTGCGTCGGGCACACTGACTACGCTGGTCACCTGGCTGCGCTGGTGACGCTGTTTGTGCTGGTTGCGCTGACTATACGCCGGTTACACTGATTACCCTGGTCGCCTGGCTGCGCTGGTGACGCTGTTTGCGCTGGTTACGCTGATTGCGTTGGTTGCGCTGACCACGCTGTTTACGCCGGTGGTCTGGTTACGTTGGCTACGCTGTTTACGCCGCTTAAAGGTGTAAACGGTGTGCAGAAAAATTGTGGACACTGATTGCGCCAGCAATCAAGGCCTTTAATGTGTCTGCTGCTAAAAAAGTCTAATAATAAGTCTAATAAGTATATTTGGGCAACTTGCTATCAGCGATAGTGTGCAACAATCTCTGCCTCCAACAACTTGCTTAGTTCAGCTCAAATGACCCAAGGTCCTACGAACCATCTTTGTTGCTCTAGGCATCCAGGCCAAACGGGCTGCTCGCGCAAAAGCACGTTCACAGCCCTGGAAATCCAGCATCCCTTCGTGGGTGGGGGTAAGCCCGGGGAGAAATTGGTCGAGTCAAAAAAGGGCTTTCCACTTGGAACTTTCACACCCCTGCCATTTCAGAAGTGTTGTTACAACGTGGAACTGAGGACAAAATGTGGAACTAAAGTTTAAAAACATTACAAAGGAATCTTTTGACCTCTGCAACAGGTTGAAGCAGCATTGGAATGTTACTATAACAGCGACTTTTGTCTCATGACTCAGCCGCTGCAGGTTCATTATACAAAGTTACAACAGCTATAATGTAACATATACCAAAATAGCAAGATCACTAGCAAAATCATGTAAGATCCAAATACACCATCCAACTCCTCACCCTCCATCCCGATCAAAGCCCCTATCCCTTTCCGAAAGCTGTCGCACAAACAAACGACAGACCGACTGACGCGGCCCAGGTTGCGCTGAATGGCGGCTGGATGACCTGCTGCAGGCGGAGCAGCGCATCCACTGCCTTGGAAATGGAGCATCCCTTCCTGAGGTGGGGGTCCTTGCCTCGCGCTTGTGTTCAAAAATCACTAATGTTGCATAACCAAACAGGGGTTAACTCAAAAAACAAAGGGGTGACGAGATTTTGAAACTATCACAGATGGACCCAACCCATCGTTAGACAGTCGCGCGCCTCAAATCCCAAGAGCCCGATCCACCTCCCGCCAGACCCTGCCACAATGGAGCAAGCCTCTGGAGTGAGGAAGAGGCCCACCCTTCTCAGCGCCTGCAGCAGAAGCGCAGCGATGGCGGTGGCGTTTTCAATTTCCCTTTCGCTTTTGCACTGGTTCGGAAATATCTGAAGATTCTGGGGCACCAGACGCCAGCCGAGGTCAAAATCCCCCCAGGCTCAACTGCAAAATATGTTTTTGCTGTCTCTCTTTTTCTTAAGCCCTTGCTGGGTTGGCGGCCGCTTTACACGCAGGGCAGCGCACCCTGGCGAAGCGTTTGCAGCGATTCTTGACGCGCACACGGTGCGTGGCGACGCGGGGCCGCCTGCTTCGTGCTGACATGGGCCTGTCGAACTCCACCTGATCAGGGGGCTTATTTCGGCCCCCGCGCCTGGCAGGCAAACGCACAGCACAGATCGCCAACAGTGACGCTCCATCAGCGTTCATCAGCGGCTGAAGAGCAGAGTGAACCCAACAGACCCCAGGTGGTGAAGTAGAATTTGCACCTCTGAGCTGGATGAACAATAAAGTAACCCCGTATTTTTGGTGGATATGGTCTTGCAGGCCAAAATCAGTGTGTGTATCCGCGGTCTGGGCAACCCTTTAAGTAGGTCTTAGAGAAAAATGCTCTATAATTGAACTCCCAAATCTCTTGTCGCTGCTCATCGGCCTAGTGACGGGTACGCGTGGCAGAGAACACCAACCACACGTGAGAGGACCCCGTTTAAAAAGAAAGTTCGGCCAACATATTGGTTCTGAGGGTCTGTTTTGTTCACTCGACGGGCTCTGCACAAATCACCATTTCCGAGTTACATCCCTTTTCCAATCTTCCCAAAAAGAGCGACAAAAAGAACATGTGAGGATGAGGACTTCCTCGCAGGCGAAGTAGAAAAAGACAACTTGAGCCTCCCCGTCTGATGCCAAAAGGCTAGCTAGCTGGCTAGGTTTGCCTTTCCCCGTTCCCTTTTTGGACCACCACACGGCGGAGGACTCCACCAGGACCACTGTGCGGCCGGGTGTCCCCCATTCGCATTGGCATCTTGTCCGCCTTTTGACCAGGACGCCACTTCGCGTCGCGTCTCCTTTCGGTTCCCGCGCCTGGACAGCAAACGCAACGTTTCGCCACAATCTTGCAGCTCCAAACAGACCCCGTGAGGCAAGTGGCCTTGCCAAACCGCCGCTCGTGGCACTCCAGGCAGTAGAGCCAGTAGGGCGTCTTTCTGCTTGGCTGAGAGGAGGGCAGCGTGATTTTGTGCGCACCGACAACGGCGCCTTCGTGGAGCCTCCAAAGGAGCACCAGCCTGGCCAGACACGGTGGTTTTGTTCTGGTTGAGGTCCAGGTCATGGCCTCCACGCCTCTGGGCGCGTAGTTGTGTGCGGGTCTTGGACCTGAATCGGAAAAGCTCATGGGGCAAGTATTCTTGCTTCACTCTGCCTCAGATCTAGACGAATTGATATCTAAGACCATTTAATTGCCGTTTGGAGGCACATGTTGAGAGCGCCCCTCCGCTTTTGAAACCTTTTAATTGTGCAAACATGTACAGTGAGTTCACACTGAGGAGTTCTTACAGTAAGTGTAAAAGCCCGGGTTCGATCAGGGTACGTTCTCTGGGCTCGTGCGTTTTGGCTGCGCAGGCAGGCTCGCAGAAAAGCTCTGCTCTGAGATCTCCAATGGCAATTTCTCTGCGCACGGTGCTTGACGGAGGTGCGCTCTCGTTGTGGCGCCGCACGCGTTGTTGGACTTGGTGATCACATTTCGTGGCAGGCGCAAGGAGGTTGGTGGTCTACAGTCGACTTTCCGTGACAAGTGCAGGAGATCGGCGCAGTTTGATGTCCATGTGCAGATTTTGTGGCAGCCGCAATACTTTGCACATTGTGGTGGTCTTCGGCGTGCTCAATCCTTCGTGGCAGGTGCAGTGAATCGTGACTTTTGGACATGTGGCTCGTTTTCAAAAATCGTGGCAGGTGCCGTACTTTGTGGACCTTGAAGTGCAGATTTCGTGGCAGGCGCGGTGCTTTGTGGACCGTTCCTGGCTTGCGAAATCCACCACCATCACCACCACCACGATCTCCACCTTCATCACCACCATCACCTCTCTGGACCCCAATACGTCTAGATCTCTAGACTTTCTGCTGCTACACCTCTAGACCTCAACCACATTGTTTGGGGTCTCTTGCCGGGATAATGAATCTTCTTGCCACTGATGCTGTGTTTGACATGTTTGACACCTTTGAGAACTGGTCAAGGATTTGAGCGCATGTAGAAAGCGACATCAGGATCGACTCCCAAGCTGAAACCGAGAATGGTGTGTAGCTCAATTACTTAGGCAGACCTTCCAGCTCGACCACGTGGAAGAAAGGACATCGAAGGAAATAGACCAACAACTAGACCCAAATTCATTGGGCAAGGGGGTCTCCTTTGTTGGAATGCACTCACCCATCAGAGGTGAAACCGAAAGAGCAAACCTGGTTTGTCATCCCATGCCGCGACCGACACCCCTCTTCCCCTCTTCCCCTCTTCTCCCCGCGACCGTAGAGGAACATGGCCATCCGAAAATCGGAGCCCATGCCAGCCATAACCATGATGATTTCAGCGCTCTGGGATGCTCTGGGCGTGTTCTGTTCAACTCCCAACCCCACCAACATCTCCCACCAAACGCCAGTGGTCTCGATACCCCCCCCCATCATGGCCCCCCATCCAAATGCTCCCCTTGCCAGCCAGTGGCCGGTTGGTTTGTACATTCATTTCACCGAACATTTGCCTTCACCATGATCATTTCGAATTCATTCCTTTCGGGGTCCGTTGAGGGTTTTACACTGATGTCATCTGATGTCCTATATTGCTTGTCGGATCTGATACTGTTTCATCTTGAAGGTCGCCTCTTCCCTTTTCATGCACTCGGGACCAAGAATCACTGAATTTACACCGAACATCTGATGAGAAGGGTACCCTACCCAGTGGGTCAACGCACCAGTTTAACCCGTCCTTTGGACTTGCTGGGCTATATAGGGACCTTCTTGACCTCAAGTTTGCACAAGCTTCGCCTCTTGTGGCTCTCCGTGGCATCGCTCGATCGCGCGTCCTCCAAGGTGGCATCGCTCGGCGCTCGAGTGCTGCGGCAGCTGTGAACTCCCGACGGGCTGTCAGAGTTCTCCTCCCGCGCACGACGCACGGTACGCACGGTACGCACGGTACTCTCCACCCAGTCACCGGTGATCCCATATTCACCCATATACCATCACCGTGAAACACCAAAATGGAGCCCAGGTGGTGCGGCCCGCGGCCCGCGACGTGGGTAGCCTGACTGCATCTGATCGACCACCGGCAGCCGCAGTGGGTGTTGACGGGTCCACCGGTTGGGTCCCTTCACGCCAGGAGCGCCTGCCCGGACGGAGCAAAGGACGGGCGCCAGCTGAAACAGCGGACGGAGCGAAGCGAGAAAAGCCGAACGAAAAGACCTAGCAGGTTAGTAGTACGGACCATCGGACCATCCCATATCCAGTCAAAATCAAACGCCAGGCTGGTGGCCAAGCAAATGGCAGGAAGGACTTGACTTGGAGGGAAGAGTCGATCTCCGCAGCCATATGGGGGTCGTCATTCATCAGTTGAATACAAAGTCCACCCAAATCCACCTAGTTCATACACTCCCTGAAATCATCTTGCTTAAGTGGATGGCATGGCCCCACTTTCGGAGGACCCTTTTCCTAATGCCAAGCAGGTGGTGATCTCTACATATCCATATTCATTTCAATATTTAGATCCTTACTGTCTGAAGATCACCCCAACCAACTCCCCTTTTGGAGCCGACCCACCTGTACAGCCACGCTCCCCCGGGTCCGACCCACCGGTGCTCCTGGCAGGCCGAACAGGCGTCTTGAGAGGCGCGGCAGGCTGGGCAAAGAAGCTTCTCCTGAACGCCACCCGACGCCCGTCGTGACGTGACGGCGCCACCCGACGGACTCGTGACGGACCGCGTGACCTCGGCAGACTTCGTCGGGCGACGCTGTTCGGCCGCCGGACTCGGGGCGCGGACTCGGAGCCTGTTCGGCGCGCATCGGAGGGCCGTCGTGGTCATGTCTATTGCGGCGGGTCTCTGCCGATTCGACCGAAGTGAGATGGAGACGCTGTCCACGAGAGTTATTTGGGAGTGGAAGCCTTCGCAGTCACCTGGTGATGAACCAAAACCACGTATATATAAGGCGACAGGCGGTGGCGGTGTCCTAGGGGTTTTATGTAACATTGGAGACTTGATCAACACACAGTTGACATGAAATGCTGGCATTCAATAGAAATGCACTCTGATGAACACAGTGGATGGCAGTTGGGCCCAAAAAGGATGACCACTAGGATCTTCCTCGGAAGGGGAAGCAAACCCAGCCAGCGCCAGTGGGTGCTTTCAACTCAGCAAAAGATCCATGGCTGGTTTTGGGTGCGGTGCAATCCCTCGTCATCCGTCAAGGTTGATGTTTTCGCTTCAACGTCTCTGAGACCTTCATCCCAACGCTTTTTGCTGCCGGACCCAGGATTTTCCATATCCCTGGACCCGGACAGGGCACAGGACCGACCCGGGCGCGTGAAAGACCGGAGTGCCCCAACGACAGTGATGGCCCCCGTGGTTTGGCCGGAACACCGGGGGCCGCAGACCACAGGAGCTTGGTTTTCGTCCCACCCGCAGATTTGGATGAGGTCATGTGCCTTCCAGCGTGTCCATGATCTTGGCGAAGTCATTGGGCAAAGACACTTGACCCACATCTGGGTGTCTAGAACTCCCAAATTCGAGTTTCGACCAATGAACGACATCAATGAGGTGTGGAATGCGGGGGCTTCGTTTGAGGTGTTAGTCTTTCACGACCCCGCTACCTCCTCCATCCAGCTATATTACCATCCTGGAGCCGACCACGAACCACCAAGACCCTGAAGAGATGGCCCAAAAAAGGAATCAACCACAGAACACATATGGATCTTCCCAAACATATATGCCTAAAACAACCCAAACCCACCATCTTTCAAGAACCTGGCTTGACGCCTTGACCTGACCCCTTGAAGCAAAACAAGAGAAAACGCCTTCGGAGGTCCATGACGTCCTTCGCCTCGTCCAGCTCCGCCAAGGCCACGCGCGCCGTCTCCACGATGCGCGCCACGATCTTCACACAGGTGACCTGGCCGTGTGGTGTTTTTCTCGCAGAATGCATGGACAGTGGCAGGTTCTTTGCGTTTCTGTGGCCAACTCGAGAAACACAACCCCTCCGTGGAGATGAATGAATGGAACATATATACGTATCAACAACATGTGAGGAACCCTACCATATATAGACTATCCTAGTAGGGTTCTATCAGTTCGATTTGCCTTTCTTGGTATGCAATGCAATGGTTGACTTTGGCACGACATGCCGGGCTTCTTTCGCCGGTTAAACTGTTGCGGGACAGCAGATGGTGGACAAAATCCTTCTCCAAGCTGAAGAAAATCCGGAAATCGGAGCTTGAAAATCCTTCTCCAAATAGACATCAATCCGAAAATCGCTGGGTCTCCAACGACGGATCGACCGAGCAGAAGGAGCTTGAAGTCGCATCGTTGGGTCTTCTTGTCCCATTTGCGGTGCTTGAAGTCGCATCGTACTGTTGTGAATGCATCCATTTCCGATATTGCTTCTCTTTTTTCTTTAGTGACTCCCTATCTCCCGAATTCCACTGTACCCCGGTGAGTTGGATGATTGCTCGTTAGCTGGCAATGAATCCTCCAGGCCAAGCCATTAAATGTCTTGGATGGAGGGAGCTGCATGTCTTGCACGTAGGTCTTGATCGCTTCAGAGATCTCGCTTTTCGAATATCCACTACAGTATTCGCCAGTTGGTTCCTTTTTCTTTGAAAGGAAACCCTCTTTCTGGAGAGTGGTCACGATGTTCTGCATTTGAGCAGCAGGTGCTGTTTGCCGTTGCCACCGGGGTGGGCATGCATCAGACAGGAAAGCCATCCGCAGCTTCTCTTTCACATCGCTGTGAGTGTCTGATGGAGCAGGCAGCAGGTCCATCTTCTGTAGCAATTTCTTGTTCTTCGCAGAATTGATGAAACATAACATGGCCTCGTGCTCGTCAGCATTCTGCGGATCGAGGTAGCCAAGCCTTTTCAACACTTGACATGTCAGATGTCTGGAATCTTTCAAAATCAAGGGCCCGCCACCAGTGAATACAGATTGTGCCTGCCGACTCCCATATGCCTTTCGTGAGCTTGCAGTACTTTTGCCCATGGGCAACAGAAAAGCCAACTGCTCGGAATATGGTCGCCAAGATCGTGCCTTTGGAGCCTCCTTGATGACTTTGTGGATTGCAAGCGTTGCGAGCTCGCCCGGAAAGACGATGAGTTGTCCGAGGTCATTGGTAAACCAAAACTTGGCGCAGGCATGTGAAAGGTGCCCAGTGTATTTCAAATCTTCCAGAAATCCCTTTACAAGTTCAGATCTACGCTCATAGCTAACTCTATCGCAAATGTAAGGATTTGCAAGTTG
Source organism: Durusdinium trenchii (assembly GCA_963970005.1). Lineage (NCBI taxonomy): Eukaryota > Dinophyceae > Suessiales > Symbiodiniaceae > Durusdinium > Durusdinium trenchii. The sequence continues at coordinate 30,008 of CAXAMN010001226.1, read as the reverse complement.
GACCGAGCCAGTTCCATCGTCATGAAGGATAGCTCGAACGCATGGGCCACGGTTGTCATGTGTATCTTCCAGATTCACGACCTTCAAGCCACTCTCTTGATATTTTGCTGCCACACCTGATTTGTACTCAGGAACCAGCACCAAATAACTGGGTTTCGTGTCCTGAAGCTTCATCATGATATCTACAAAATCTGCATCTCCCGTCAACAACGCAATGCGATGTACACCACGACGTGTGGAAATATTCTGCATCGCAGCTTCGATCGCCTCGTCATTGGGTTCTCTCGAATGGTCCTTCAAACGAGGAACCGCTCGGAATGTGATGCCAGGCTCTTCCAGAAATTCACGCCACTTCTTGTTTTCAGTTCGCCGCGGTTCTGCGAAAACTTGCGTGCGAACGGTGCCGCCCATGTCCTTCAAATGGCTTATAGCTCTCTGGATGAGTTCAATACTCCCAACATCGGCATCCACTAGAAGCTCGGTGATCGGTGATGAAGCACTTGCCACTCGACCAGATCTGCGACCTCGTTCACCTTTGTGTCGCTTGGCATATGCAAAGCAAACCGGTAGCCACCATGGCCTTTGCTTGGGAGCGTCCTCACCTGGCCAGGCGAGCGAAACAGGCCGGATGGGACTTCTGGTCTGCCAAAGCAAGCAGTCGGAGGACTTTGACCATGGCCATCCACTGCCAAGTTGCGATGGCAGCATACAGAAACCGTGGCACGTCCGCATGTTCTCTGACTCGTTTCTGGGCTTCCAGTCAAATCTTGATATTATACTGTAAACATATTTAACATGTGATGCGACTGGTACTGTGTGGGGGCAGGGTGCCAGCTTTAATTTTAAGCACCACATGCTTGAAGGAATGGGAGTTTCGCACAAGCCTCCATGCCACTTGTGGAGTTTCATTTGTAGAAATGAAACTGATGATTGTCGTTCAGTTGTCCCAGAGCAGCATCTTCGAACATCAAGCACAATTTATAAAAGCTCGATAAACGAGCTCAATATTCTAAACTACCAAGGACACAGTAGTATCAGCATGAAACATTGTGAGACAATCAAAAGGCTCCGCTCAGGGTTCATCATAGTTTATCTGTTGTACACGTGACGCCTTGGTGTGCAACCTATCCGTGCGTCACGTCTGATCTTTTGCCTCCGTACATTTGTGGCCTTGGTGGCCTGTCCGGGACACACAACGAAGGCTGTCCCGCTTCTGCCCAGAAAACGCACATTTGGGGTATACACATAGGGAGACCTCCCAGTTCGACCTCCTGGAAGAAGGAAAATAGACCAGTCTACCCATTGGTTGGGGGTCTCCCTAATAAGTTATTTTAAAACGCACACCCATTTGGCCCAGGTGGGACGAATGAACCATTCGGCCGCCAAGGCCGCCGGCCAGTTACTGGTCTGGTCGGCATGAACCCACCCAGAATCGTTGATCGCTTCCAACAACGCGAGGCTGATGAGGGGGTTCGGCTTTTGAGCCACAAAGGATGAATCCCAATGTTGAAATCGATTTGGAGAACCACCTCAGTAGATTGACTCAAAGCTGTAGATGGACAGCTTCGATTGACAATACGCCACCACTGTACTCACCACCATCGACATTGCTGGGTGCATCCGAGGTCCATTTCCAAACTTCCCCCCTCTACCAGCGATGGCCCCCGAACCTACTATATAGCGATTTCCAGCATGAACTTCCCCCCCCAAAGATCCCCAACATCAAGACCTGCCATCGACGCACTCCGCAGCTGCTCACCTTCGCGTCTCCCGTGCCACGGGACCTCCGGGCAGGCGGTCAGCGCGCGGGGGGGGGGCGAGGAATCGCTGAGGAGCGGGGACCGAAAGAGGATTTGGCGTCTCCAAACTGATCACTAGACTCATGAGGCCGATTCTGGGCACCCGGAAAGCGTTTCATGAAGATGCACCATTCTCTCCGATTTGTTGGGTCTATGATCACACAACGATCCGGCAGATGTTGTATACGGATGTTGATACGGAGGCTGCAGGTTTCCTACATAGCCAGTCTACGTCCGTGGCGTCTGGCCGCCATGGCCCCGCTGAATGGGTGCTGTGGAGTAGTTCCCATCCAACCTTTTCGGCCCAGAACCCCCCAAAGAAAGCAATGGATGTTTACCTAATAACCACCTTATGTGAAGGATCTGGAGAAAGCCACATCGGAATAAACCATTGATGTTTCTGATGGGTGTTCGCTTTCGACGACGAACCACATCCTTTTCTTTTGAGTTGTGGTTTTAGGTCGGTGCGGTGTGAGGGTCGATTGCTGTCACTTGCCTGGAGAAATCCTTTGTAGAGTCAGTGGTCTGACTGGGGGTCTGACTGGGGCGGGAGTCCTATGGCCATCCCATGGAGTGTGTGGGTTAAGACTTATAAGTGACTGTCAAACCATCCAGTCTCAGACTCTGCTGTTGCCGAACCGCCAAGTCTGTGCTTGAACAACGGCCGCCCAGCTGGCCGACTTCGACTTCGCCCGCCTCAACACCACCGATAGGCTTCCCATGAACGCGTTCAGCAAGAGGTCCGCACTGGCGTGATCCGCCTGGGCCGATGCTCTTGGAGGAGCGGACTGAGAAGGCTCGAGGACATGAAACGAGTGATGGCAAAGCAGCAGAACGCACCGGCGCTTGGCCACCTTGTAAACCGAACATTGAATCTGAAATTGGACTTCTGAGGTTTCAAGGTCTTTCCATCCATCTTCAGCTTGTTGAAGGGAGCCTCTCAAGCGTCTTCACCACCTGGTTCGCTCAAAGCAGGCGCCGATCTTTGGGCGCTGCTCGATGCTTCCGCCGCGGGCCGCTGGTTGGGAAAGGTCTCCAAGGTACAAGAAACTTCAAGACATTTTAGTGGTTCAACTCCAATTTCTTGTTGTTGTGGTCGTGGTCGTGGTCGTTCTTCTTGTTGTTGTTGTGGTTGTTGTTGTGGTCGTTCTTCTTGTGGTTGTTGTTGTTGTTGTTGTTGTTGTTCAACTTGTTCAACAGATCAACTGAAGATTGCCTCCAGCATTTGTTGGTCCAACTTGGCGTCTTTAAGGATCTTTTTTTCGCATGAAACTCATTGGGTCTGGTTGGAGCTGTAGAAAGTGAGGGTCAAGGGGGGTCCCACCAGGCAAACAAATAGATTAATTGATGAAGCTATGTTGAAACTAAGAAAGACCTCAAGAAAACCATATGTCCGCATGCCTTTCGTGCGTCGCGGCACATTGCAAGCTACGTGTTGTACAACTACATGATGGTTTTGGGGTCACACGTCCATGTTAAACCATCCTCGCTGACCTCTCCGAAACATTGGCTCCAACCTGCCAGAGTGAGCTCATACAGCTCTACAAGCACTGGCGATCGGGTACCTTATGCATGGCTGAGTATGTACAAACGCAAGAGCCAAACATGAGATAGCCACTGGCATCCGCCTTATCTACTTCTGCCCTTGAAAATCTCTTCTTCCTTTTCTTACAAAACAGAAAACTTCCAGTTCTTGTTGTTGTACATGTCAGTTGTGTTCCTCAAAAGGGCAGTCCCCTTTGTCCAAGAATCCAGTTCCATCACAGCGCACCCGGTCGAAGGAAGGACGTTACTTGTTGAGCACCTCCCTCACCGGCCACGATCACTAGTGGCATAGCCTTTGATTGACGAGCTTCGTTGTGGAACCAGTGCATGCAACTGCCGAATCTTTGCTTTGCTTTTTTGTTTGGGGGTGAGGACACATTCAGAACCTTCGAAGGCCAAGTTCACTAAGTGAACCACAACTCCAAATCACAGAATCTCCCCCATTTCATGACAGATTTCTTTTTCTTTTTTTACGGGACCACACATTCTATTTGTCAACTATACGGCGCTATAGGGGGCGATGTGTCTTTATACAATTAAGAGTCTTTCCTCTCTATCCTGAGCTGAATTCGAAGTACCCAAGTACTTCGATCTTCCTTCGTCCGAGTCCTCACGTGGCCCGGCCGCACCGCTCACGTGGACCGGTCGGGATGTTCGGTCTCGCGACAGGTCTGTGTGCGGCTGCCGTAAACACGGCTGCTGAGACCACACTGGGCACCCAAGAAGTAAAGCAACGCCGGGAGCAACATCGAAGTCCTGAAGTGAACTGCCAGACGAAGGATCTGTGGGCTTGCTTTTGCGGCCGATTCGGTCGACCCGTGTCACCCGCTTGGTGGGGAAAGATCGAAGCCTTGGGCGCTTCGTGGGGAAAGGCTGTTTGGCTCCTGCTTCCACGCTCCATGTATGCCATATATGCCATTGGGGTGGTTTCGGGGGCCTGTCTGGGGCGGCAGTCCTGCAGTCCCATTAGTCGCGTCTGGCGGAACCGGGCTCCTGCTTCTTCACGACCGGAGGGTTTTGGTCGAACCTTAAACGACCGGGTATCTAATACATCAAAGCTGAAAATTTCCACAGAGCCCCCGAGCACCGTGGCAGACCCACCGAGCACCGTGATCACCCAGGCGGGTCGGATGGCTGATTGAAGAACCCAATCAGTCATCCAGTCTGTCCATTCAGTGGCGAAAAGTGGATTGACCTGGAGTGCATGACGGATGCACTTCAACTCCAAGTTGGGACAGTTGTGCTACTTTTTTCTCTGCAGGCCGGGCCCAAAAAAGGGAAACTGAGCCTTCACCCCATTACCCCATTGACACGAAACTGAGTCCTTGACACGAAAATCGCAAGATGGGCAAAACGATGCTCCACCATCCAGGTGAGTGCTACTACATCAGGAGTAGGGTAGCAGCTGACTCTGAAACCAAGAGCAGAAATAGAACAAGTCCCTGCTCGTGCGCGAAGGTACCCTTTCAGCAGCTCTAACTTCCAGTCCTACAGGAGCTTTGCACCAGTGGCTGCCACCTCTCCAGTTCGCGGCGCGCGCGCCGTCCTTGAGGCGCGCTCCTGCGCTGTATCGTGCGCTCCTGCGCTGTATCGCTCTGGAACCTTCCGTCGTCCACACCCCAAGAAGGCCTCCCACAAAAACCTTCTGAGCCGTTTCCAAGAAAACACACGCATCCACCAAGGCACGCATAAGGAGCGCCCAAGGGAAGAAACTTCCCCGCCAGCGCTCCCAGGAGCCATATCACCAGCGCCCAGGGCACCACCGTGGGTGCCCAGCTCGGTAGAGCGCCACCCGCACGGCGCGACTCCTCTGGACCCAGGGGAGGTAGGTGAGGTGAGGTAGGTGGGGGATGCAGCACTATGCCAACTCTAAGAGACCAGAGTTGGATGGAAAAAGGTCGGATCAGTGGTGCCATCCACTTGGTGTTCAATGCTGATCAGCATCTGTTTCAGTGTCTTGTCTTGTCTATGCCAGGCGGCGCTGCTGAACACTTCCATCAGCAGCAGGCTTAGCTAGTACTTGGTGCTTCGAAGTGGGTCTATGAAGCAAGAATCCCAAACGACCATTTCTTGGCAACCTTAAACCTCTCTCTCCCTACAATCCAATGACCACTCCAACCATTTCGTGCGCAGAGAAGGATAGGTACTTCAACGAACGAGCGAGCATCGTGTCAGCATCTTCTGCACCTCTGTTCGCACCTCACCGCACAAGCTACGCACGTCACAAGGGCAGAAGCTACGTTCGTAGCGATGGCCTCCAAACTACTAGCGATGGCCACCAAGCGTAGCTTCGAGCAGTCCTCCAAGCTTGGACGGAAGGCTTTCACCAGAAAGTACTCGCTGCACATGATGCCTGACCGCGGTCGCGCGTTCTTCCACGCGAGGCCAACGGACAGGGGGGACACCTCAGCTTGGGGGTTTTCGGTGAGGAACCTCAGCCGTCCAGGGATGAAATGAGACCCAGCTTGATGAAATTCGAGGTCTAGGGTACTTGGTTCATATCTTGGTTCCATCAAACTCAGCTTGCATTTCTTGGGTTCCATGCGTTGGTCAGTTCCTTCACCTAACAAAGGTCCTCACACATGTGGTGGGTTGGTTTTTTCTTGAAACCTTGGGCAGTTCGTTTGAGTTGATTTCAATGGTGAGCCTGAGCAAAACTCTGTGGGACACCCACGAACGATTCCCCACATGGGCCCTGTGATCCACTTTGCCGAGAAAAGGTTGTGGTTTGGGGCAACCAACATGGCTGATGTTCCAGATCTTGGCTGTTGCAGGATCAACATGGAACAACCACCCTGGCATGAAGAACATGATGTGTGTCTGGTGATCATCGATACCTGGATATACCCTATATAATCAGGAACATCGTGGAACATCCATTCTTTGCCGGAAAAAACACACACTCACACACGCCCCTCACACACCTCAGCAGTGTCTCGGAACCTTGCCTGGCACTGGTGGGAAGGCCACGGCCAGCACGGTGAGGAAGCTGATGAACTTCTTCAAGATACCCAGAGCGCCGAAGACACTTCCTTAAAAAGGCTGCTGTGACAGCAACCGGTGAAAAACGAATTAAGAACATCTTGGGCCACAAAGGGGGGGATTCACCAACACCTCAGCATACGTAAAATAGAACACATCCACCTGAATCCACCTGATCTCAGCAAAACCAAGCTTCCCAGCACTCCACAGATCATCGTCACCACTGGGCGGTTCAGTTGAAAGCCGCAGCTCTGATCCTCGCTCCGCGGCGCGACGCGTGGTGAAAAAAAGGCACCCAAAGGGATCAGCCAGCTGGACCAAGCTGGGTGGACCAGTTGGATCAACGCCATGTGCCAGTTGCTTCGATCAGCAAGGTGGACCAGTTGGAAAGGTGGCGATGTCTTCGCCAAGTTGGCCTGCCGACATCGAAGCCCCCTCATGGCGACCTCCTGCTGATATCCTTGATCTTCGGTCGTTCCTACGCTGTCATGAAACCATCTCAAGCATGTGCCAAGCGCAAAATTGCCTTAGCATTGCCTCTTAATCAACTTCACAAACCCAAATGGTCTTGTGACCACAATGGCTGTTTCAGTTGGGATGGGATGCTGACACATGCCTACTTCAATCCATGGTGGTAGCCAAAAACCCCACTCCCTCGCCTCAGTTGGATCGAACTCAAAGATCCCAAAACCGCTCGCTGGGAGAGACCACCGTCGGCCACCCCCCCCACCCCAACCAACCTCTCCGCTTCTTCGACCCGCTTCGACCCGAGCTTCTCCAATGGCCACCAAGGCCAAGCCCGAGAAGTACAAGTTGGTGCAGTTGATGACCATCTCTCCAGCCACCACGACGACCACCGCCTGGATTTGGGAGAGAGACGCACCCAGTCGACAGTCGAAACACCAACGCCTTCGTTCGGCGCGTTCCCAGTCGAGGACCCACCCGGCCGAGGACCTGAGAAGGGACGATGGAGGATCGCAAGCCATAGCTGGTCACCACCCATGACGCTCCGTGAGTTCACAGCTCGACTGGTCCCGAAGCAAACCCTAGGGATTGGTTCGGATCCGGGCCTCTACTGAACGGAGGGTCCATGAGCGTCTGGGCACTGGCTTCTATAAAGGACTATATATAAAGCCGACCCAACGGTTCCTCATGGCGAAACACTGGGAGCCACTGAGGATGATTGGGAGTGTACCGTGTACCTCGTCCCCTTCTGAAAAAGACATCCCTTGCGACCTCTCGACCGTGGGCGTTCGTGACTCGCGCGGTCTGGAGATCGACGGTCATGGACGGTGTTCCTTCGAGATCGTGCGGTCTGGGATCGGCTGAAGCTCATGAGATCGGCTGAAGGATGTATTTACTGTGGATCTGCAACAAGGTCAAAAGTATACGTAATTAGTAGTTCATAGCATCGCAGTCACAGACGACAGTTGTTGGCACGTGCAAGAGCAAAAAGAGCGCAAGGATTTGGCCCATCAAAAAGCGCGAGTTCAGAACAATGAAACTTGAAATATCGGGCTACACTTGATGGGTCACCGAATTCCGAGGGTTTCAAGGGCAAGCAAGAAACATATTGCACTGACCTTAGTGGCACACTGAAATGCCATGGTTTCCCATGGTGTTCACGCCATGTCGTCCAGGGGAACCGGATTTGTTGTATCAAGGATGGGACCCTTCAACAAACTGTGAAAATCATACGTTGAAGGTACCTGATAGTCTCATCGCAGGCTCTTGGAGAAAAGGCTACTGCCGCGACCACATCGAGTTCTTGAAACCACAAAACGCCTTTTTGGGCTTAAAATCAGATAAATCTGTGCACCTCTTCACTTACACCAGGCAATGCCCGAATTTTAGACCTGGGCAGCGCCTCAGGGCCTACTTTCTCAGGTCGAGCGTCGTGCAGAGCACATGCGCATGACGCGCTTCGTCTCTCTCGCTTCGTCTCGTCCGAGCGGCCCAGAGGCCAACGGTTCGCTTCATGATCTGGATCACGTCGTCGGTGCCGCACATCCGCGCCATCTGCACCCCGGCCAACATGTAGCCGATAATCGCCAAGGATCGCGGCAGAAGCACTTGAGACACCACCTCTAGAGGATCAGAAGATAGGCGGTGTGGATGTAGGTGAAGAAATCAGAATGCTTTATACAATATAATACAGAAGATACTAATGTATAGTTTATATAATGCTATAACTAATTCTATACATAAATGCAGCATCTAAATATGATGTAGGTGAGGTGATGGAAGGTGAGCGAGAATGAGTCCAGTGGGGCGGATCGATTGAGAGCCCAAGGACGCCGAGTCAAAATGAGATGTGTTCGATCTTCTTTCTTCTTAGAGCCCCGAACAGGTCGAACTATGAACAAAACGATTCATTGAAAGACTGCATGCCGTTGAGCCAACAGCATCGGCATGCGTGCCTTTCCCAGGGCTTCTAGCAGCCTTTCTCCGCTCCCTTCCCTCGCCGCTGCCGCCTGTCGCTTGCTGCGGCTGAAGCGAAAGGCGTCGCTGACGATGACCGAGCCGACGATGTAGCCGCCCACCACCAGGTTCGTGCCTGCACGACTCACGCCGTACCACCCGATGAGCCACGAGGCACTGCCGCACCGTGCCGCACCGTGCCGTGTGCTTTTTTAAGTGCCTCTGCCTTACTGTTTCGTGCCGGGCCTTAGAAAGAAATGCCGAATTGGCACTTTTGTTCATCTTCACCTATCTCTGGCCATCATCGCCTTTCTTTGAAGATGGTCTAGTCTAGTTTCTTTAGAGCCCGCAAAATGCCTGTTTGGGACCCTGTTCTCAGCTTCGCTATGCGTGCGTGCGAGAGTCTCGAGTCTCACCCGTCCCCTCGTCTTCGCCTTCGCCCACGGACATGCGCTGCGTGTCTTCGCTGGGAGCCTCGTGGAGCTGCACCGGCGCCACGTGGAGACCAGGGACAGGTAGGTGCCGAACCCTTAATCCAAGGGTACTGTGGTGCGAAGGGACATGGACTGCTTAAATGGGGGGAAGGATGTTTGGAAGCTTACACGATCGAGGATTTTTCATCGTGGTTCATGCAAAAGGGTTTGCCCCTCAGTTGGAAGCCTTTCGCCCTGAAGGTTGCTCCGATGTTCTGATCACCCGGAGGAAACACCAACCCGAGTGCGTTTTGGGTGGGCCCAAACAGGTTCTCCCAGGGTTGGATGAAGCAAGACCCTTTCCTTGCAAAACGGGTATGGGTCGGAATCACGGAATCACTGAATTAACATATGACTTTTTGAGGGCGTAGCGGCGTGGATGACATCCTGAATCCCCGGAAATCTAAGTGGATGAGACGTGATGAGACATGGTCGCCATTCTGAAGAAAGGCATTTTAGTGGTCATCTTATCCTCCTGTGAACACCCGCAAACTCGCAGCCCATCCTGCTCAATAGTTTTGGCAAAGAAGGACATTTAATGAGGAACTAGTTATAGAATTCCCTCCAGGCTACGTCGTAAAGCAGGCCTGTAGTGTTGCTCGCCATCTAGATCCACAAAGGTCTTTACACTCCACTCCACCACAAATTCGACATGTTCCGCAAGAAAAACCCGCACCAAATTGCTTCCAACATCTGAATACATCTCTCCCCAAATCTCATCTGGAGTCCTTCACCCCAAGCATCCCTCGATGTGTTCTGGGCATCCCTGTCTTCTTCCACCGGGCGTCGTGTGCTTCCTCCACGCGCCACAAGGCCCACACGACGGCCACCAGAAAGGCCGGGCCAGTGAGCCAGGCGATGCCCACGATGTAGCGAAAGCCGAAGGCTGCCACCAACGTCACCTGGCGAAGACGCGCAGAGAGACTGTGAGTGATTTTAGACAGCCACAAGCATCATTCGGTCAGGATCACTCGTCCAAAATTATCATCCGGAAGCCTCAATAACATGGAAGAACTCATGGAAAATATAGCATGCCCAGAGTGATGGCAATGATTAAGAGTTCCAACCAAAGCCACCAGAAAACCATTGAGTGCGGTCCAAGGCCAAGATAGCTGCAAACCTGGCGTGCTGGGCGGGTGCTGGGTGGGTGCTGGGTGGGCTCGCTGGAAGCTTTTCGGGCAAAAGACACCTTCGGGACATGGCCAACTCGATCCGTGAAACAGGATTTCACAGCAATTCAAAACCTTATGGAGCTTTGCTGACGTCAAAATTCATCTTGTTGACACTCATGTTCTTTCTTTTATCGTTTTCTCAGGAGGAAAAAAACAGATCAAAAAACACCTGGAACAACGGAATCAGGGCTCCTGGGAGTGGTTCTACATACTCTGGGAGTGCTGACCGTTCGTCCCCTTTCTATTCTGTGGAATCGCACAGAGCAATTCACACTTCTATGCGACTCAAAAACATGATTCTGAATTCTGATGGTGTTTCTTTTTGGGGGGGAACCACCCCTTAGGTTCCCTTCGGTGCGGATAGACTCGCCCACCGCCCGCCGGTCTGGACGGACCGAGGCACTGGTGATGCCGCTGGTGATGGTGTGCAAGCCTTCTCCGGCGATGGCCGCCTGGATTCCGAACCAACTCACCTGGGCCATGCGGAGAGGCCAGAGGCCATGGTGGAGGATCTGTCTTTTTGGAAAGAAGTGAGGGTGGCAGTGCCGTACAGTGCTTACAATGGTTTCAGAGTAGATGGCATCAACTTCCTTTTGGGCATTGCGCCATCTATATGACTCTGCATCTCTTCTCTTAGGTGCTTCTCCGCTGGCGCCAGATCTATCCTTGTCTCAGATCTATGATCTATGACTGTTTGGATCGTTTTCTTCTTCAGCACCACGAGCGAAGAAAGACATCCTCCTTCCTTCTCCGTCCAGCTCCCCCACACCTGTGGCACTGTGGGTCCATAGCACCGGGACACCCGAGCGATGACCCGACGTAGTTTGACGACCCTGGCTGAAATCGTGGTCGTGCTTCGTATAGGTTGTCAGGTCGAACGTTTGTTCAGGCAGAACTGATTGATGGTCAAGTTTCCATGGTTTTCCACCCAACCTGAGTCACGGGTGAGTCCAACCAGTCTCCTTGACCGTTCTTCGTCACCTGGTGCGCCTCCTTCTTCATCGAGCCGCTAAGCTGAGCGTCACGATGAAGCTCAGGAGCTGTGAGCCGACCACGCCGAAGCCCGTCCAACGCGCCAAGAGCGAGGTGGTCAAGCCCTCGCGGCAGCCGATCGCACCCACCACCATGCAAATCACCTCGTTTTTGCAGCGGGGAAGGGGCTCTCGGTGAAACCGATACGCGCCCCAAAGCCTCGAAAGGAACGACAAAAACCGCAGGCCAGGTCCAATGTGTGGAAACCATTGAGAGGTTTGATGATTTTGGAGGCATTGTAACTGGGAAAGGCCATGGTATTAACATAATAGTCTTAGTAGTATAACATCAGTATGATTGCTTGCTTGCTTGCTTGCTTGATTGATTGATTGATTGATTGATTGCTTGCCCATCTTTATATACACCGATCGCCCACAAGACCCAGTGTGAGACAAAACAAATCGTTGTCAAACATCTCTGAATGCGAATGCGGGACAACCTGCAAGAACCTGGTAGCCTCTTGCAGCCACTCAATACCCACCCAAAATCGTGCTCAAAACACACAAACAATGCCCGACTGTCTTACATTCGAACCAAGCCCTACACCCACCTCATCGTTACCAAGAGTCCGGGGAGCCTCGCAAGCAAGTTCCAAAAGGCTTGACAAACAGTTCCTCCCATACGGCCGGACGCCGGACTAGTGGCCTCGTCAAAGTAAACACTGTTTCACACTGCAGAAACTCCACCGTGGCTAAGTCCAAATCCCCACGAAAACTCCCTTTCCTTTCTGGCAGAAGTCCAAGGCACTGCGAGAAATCCATTGCCCAAGACCACCGCCACGAGCGCCTCCGTGGCACTCATCCGATGTCCCAACTGAGCGCCGACCACGACCACCACGACGCAGCCACCCTGCGCGACCTGCTCAATGGCCATGGAGAACCAACCTGTGGCGAGAAGTGGTCTTTCCGTTGGCCCCACCAGACGTCCGGTCCCGTGGGTTTTTGTTTCTGCCTACGAACGATCGGCGAAAACGGAGACGCGGTGCAGAATTTTTTTGGGCAAAGTCAGGAACGGGTGCAGCGCTTTTCCCGAAGCACCTGCGAAAGGGTTTTCCTCAACAAACGGCTGTCAATTTCAACCGACCAAGCAACAGCATCATCATCATCAGCAGCAGCACAGCCATCGCCATCACATTAGTCATCACCATCATCATGCAGGTGTAGAGATGCAGGTGTTACAAATTCTACTACACCGACATCATCATCACACTCATCTTCTTCATCGTCATCATCACCAAGGGGAGGGGACCAAAAGTGGCCAAAGCGATAAGATGAACCCCTGATGACACGTTGCCCGGCTGTTCTCCAGCTTTGCTAGGAAGACGCATGTTTGCATGCGTGCGCGAAATACATGTCCTTGCTGCTGCCTGTGCCCCTCAAACAGTTCAGAAAAATTTCTGGGCTATTGCTTGGAACTGGGCCACCAAGGCCAGTAGGCCCATATTCACTTGCCAAACTGACCAAAAATTTTGCGAGTCTAAAAGGATGTCTTGACAAAGGAATTTTTGTTTCCATTCTTCACTGGCCAGGGCTTCGCTTCGTTTCCGTTGGGCCGCCATGGCATGACAATTTGACTCGAACTGGTTCTTGGGACCCTACCTTTATGATTCTGGTCATCTCCTTACATAAGCTTCGTCCGTTCCGCCTGTCCTTCTCATTGTTTTTGTTGCAATTGGGGTTCCTTGTGGGCATCCCCACACATTCTTTGTCCGTTGCGCCTGTCCTTCTCATTGTTCTTTTTGTGAGCGGCGTTCCTTGTGGGCATTTTGTTTTAGTCTTTGTCCGTTTTGCCTGTCATTCTTATTGTCAAGAACATGAGACATCAAGGGGTTCAGGGAACGAGAAAACTTCTTGCCAGAATCTGCTCCAGGGTCCTTCGCATTCTTGGATGGCTTCTTGTCAGGGTGTTTCTCCCAACAATCTGAGGCCACATGGCCGCTCTTCCCGCAGTGTTTGCAGCGTTTGGCTTAGGGCACTCTGATTGCATATGGCCAAGATCTCCGCAGTTGAAACAAACCTTGCTTCTTATTGGAGAACCTTGGACAGCATGTGCCCTTTCAATCGATCCAGTTGCACGACTTCGGATGTAATACTCATTCACAGCTCGCCAAAGCTGCTGAACAGTCCCAGCACCGCTGATGAGTTGAATGTGTTCAGCTACCTTTTCAGCCTCAAAACATCGTTCGGGCAGAGATGCCAGTGGTCAGTTGGACATCAGAGTCATCCAGGGTCGAATCAGAGAGCGTGAGGGAATGGGGTATAGACTTGCGTTGTCAATTCACCCAAATGCCGTGGGTGCCCACACTCCCGCTCAGCAACTCTGGGCCGACCAGGACTTCGGAAAACCCATTGCAGGAACTGCCAGCAATCAAAGGTCACCCCTTGCTACCAGGGCTACCACTCTCACGGAACAGGAACAGAAAGAACTCAATCACAGCTGCCAAGAGATCCAAGTCTCCATCTTTTCCGGTTGAAACAATGCTGCGAGGAGGGTGTCGAGTGCGGTTCCCTTTCTGTCGTTCGCACGCCTCAAAACACCGTTCGGGCAGCTTCTTGCAAGGAGCAGATGCCCATGTGCCTGCAAACTCTGGATTCTTTTCTTCCAGGATTCTTTTGAGCGCTTCAGGCGCCACGGTCTCGTACAGCCCTGGTAGCTCATTCGAAAGTTTGCCCATGCGCCTTGAAAGCCCAAAGAATCCAGCTTTCTCTTGAGAGCTGCGGGCGCCACGATATCGTTCCTGGGAGGGAAGGTGCTTGGGAACCGTGCCATTCGGAGAGGGGTGTGTGTGTGTGTAACCCTTGGAATCACAGGGAACCCTTGGGTTTGGAGCAGGAGACCAGGCCAGATACATCGTCGCCTGGTCAACGAAGCTGGCGATGTATCCGAGGATATGGAAATGGGACGCCTTTTTCACGTAGTCTACTCTATATAGGTTTGCAGGTAGGCCTCCTAACCTTGTAAAGGGGATCTTTAATCCGAACTTTGGCCTCTACCCACTAGAATTGGCCCCACCTTGGCCGTCTTGTGTGTCTTGTGTTTCTTGTAACCTGGTAGCGCTGGCCTCCAACTTGGTACCCTGGCCTCCAACCCACTAGCGACGACCTCCAACTTTGCTTCTTGCTGTCACTTTGTTTTGCTTTGGTTTGCTTGTGCCTACTATACCTACCACCTACTAGCGACGGCCTCCAACCTTAGGAGTCGGGCCCCAACGGCCTTGCGATGGCCTCCAACAAAAAAGCGATGGCCTGTAACCATCTACTTGTCATTTCTGTTGTGCTTGTGCCTATGGTCCACCACCTACTAGCGACGGCCTCCAACCTTAGGTCTTGGCCCCCAACAGCCTTGCGATGGCCTCTAACCAAAAAGCGTTGGCCTTTAACCTACTATTTGCCCTGGCGCCTCAAGTTTTTTAAAGCTTAGGCTGGCGTGTGGCGCCACTGTCCAGTCAGTACACCAAATCATAAGTGTGTCTCTCCTAGTGAGAGCCCGGGGTGAGCCCGCAGAGTGCCTCCCGTGGACCCGTCGAACAGGGGTTTGTCCATCGTCCCCCCTGTTCGGGAACGTACGCGTCCAGAGCGGACAGCAGGAGGCTTATGCCAAAGTTATTTGCCAAGACTTGTCTTATTTTTTGAATTCCGAGCTGGCTCATGCTTGTACGTGACCGCAGCGGTCTAAGCAGCCAGCCATTTTGGCACGGCGTACGTGGCCGCAGCGGCCGAAGCTTGTTGAAGGTTCATTGGAACCTGTCGAGAACTTAGCCCCCCTTCCCTCCCCTCCCTTCCTTCTTTGCCTTCTGGGGGTATTCCTGAACTCAGGATCACCCCTCTCTCTCACTGGTGTGTCCCTGGACGTTTGTTCGTAGCTGGGAACCTGCCTTTTTCCTTCCTCTTTTCTCCCTCTCTCTCCCTTTCTGCTCATGGTTCTCTTAGTTTTGAATTCTACCTTTGAATCACCCCCCGTGCAGGAGACCAAGCCCCAACCTGGGGAGAAAGATGAAAAGAAAAAGGAAGAAGACGTGCTCGAGGGAGAGGTGGAGCCTCGAGTAAGGAGATTCACAAAGTGCTGTGCCTGGCACGAAATCTGCACATGGAGGTAGGTTTGGAGAAGCATGGAGGTTACAAAGTGCTGTGCCTGCCACGAAATCTGCACATGGAGGTTCACAAAGCGCTGCGCCTGCCAAATAAAACTAGAGCTAACTGGAGCTAGAGCTCTTGAAACTAGAGCTACCTGGAGCCAGAGCTATTGAAACTAGAGCTACCTGGAGCTAGAGCTCTTGCAACTAGAGCTAACTGGAGCTAGAGCTCTTGAAACTAGAGCTAACTGGGTGATGAGTGGTGTATGTTGAGTGGTGTATGATGAGTGGTGTCTGATGATATGACGACTGGTGTATGATGAGTGGTATATGAGTGGTGTATGATGAGTGGTGTATTGATGAGTGGTGTATTGAAGAGTGGTGTATGATGAGTGATGTATGGTGAGTGGTGTATTGATGACTGGTGTATTGATGAGTGGTGTATGAGTGGTGTATGATGAGTGGTGTATGGTGAGTGGTGTATTGATGAGTGGTGTATTGATGAGCGATGTATTGATGAGTGGTGTATTGATGAGTG
>CAXAMN010001226.1:0-13964 GCA_963970005.1 Durusdinium trenchii | reverse complement strand
TATTGATGAGTGGTGTGTTGATGAGTGGTGTATGATGAGTGGTGTATGAAAAGTGGTGTGATGAGTGGTGTGTGATCACTTCTTGAATGTCCGCAACACGGAAGTTTCATACACTAAACTTCCTTTGGACTAGATAAACTGGCAATCGTTGAAGCCATGAACGGCGAAGGTCGGGCGTTCGAGCGAGCGTCATGAAGCCTGCGACATGCAAACAAAAACACGCACACACACACACACGCTCTGCAAACGGTTTTTCTTGAAACCCTGCGCGCGCAACTATCCTGAAAGAGGAAAATCACACACTCTTTAAAAAAGAACACAAGACACCTTTCTCCAGAAAGGAAACTCTTAATCGTGTAAACGGTGGAAACGCATGTGGTTTCACTCAAAGCAGGCCATGTTGTTCTCACAGCATGTGAACAAACGTGTTTGTTTGTAGTATTGCACGCTGTGAGTGGTGGCTCGATCACAAAACGAACTTTGTGACGACCTTTTGAAGAGACCCTAGGTGCAATCACTGTCCTGTCCAACATTGTCATGGTTGTGCCAACATGTGATAGCGGAGCAAACTTTGAGGGTTTAGGTTTTTAATGACTTTGGTGCCGAACGACCTTCTCCACTCACGATGCCTTTGTAACTTGGGACTTGGAGCCTGCTGGCTTGGCATAGTTGGATTTGCTCGTAAGCGTGCGTCCGCAGTCGGGACACCTGAACGGCTTTTTGAGGTTCCGTTGATAGTATTTCTTGAAGTAATCGGGGTCTAAGGGTGAGTTGTCGTAGGTTCCGTCCGGTCTGTATCTGTTCGGTTTCTCTGGGATTGGGGGATTGTTACAATTGATGTAGTGCCTCAACCATTTGATCGAAGATGTCTTCGTCCATCACTTGTTTATTTCCATCTACATACATATAGCAGGTCATCTTATCTTAATTTGTTATATATAAGGTTGTATTCCTTTAAGTGTTTTTTCTCGTGTTAAAGAAAATATTTAAACAAAGTTCTTTCCCGACGAGACAGCGACACACGGGGTCTCCGACGGTGTAGACGGTGAAGTCGCTGTCTTCTCAACCGCCGGTTGAGCATTGACTGAACGGGGCTCTCAGGGGAACGGGCGTTGAAGAAGGGAGAAGGAAAAAGCGCTTGAAAGTCTGCAATGAACCCTCCCTCGGACGACTGCGCTGTCTTTTTAAACTCACCCCTCGATGTTGGTGGTATCTACCTACGGCAGTCAGCCCCTGAACGTGCGACGGTGCTTCGGTGGCGGTGAATGGCTCGGGCTCCTGGGTCTGCACCTTGAACTTAAGCTCTTCGGCTTCGCTGCCAAATGGCCCGTGTGATGCCATGGCTGGCTGGCCAGAAGAAGGCAAACTAACGCGCATGTGTTGTCATGCTGAGTGTCGCTGGTCAAATGGGGATGAGTGGTGGCATCCCGGCAGGGTAAGAATGTCCTACATCATGAGTGTCCTATACAAGAGTGCCCCATAGTGTCCCACAAGAGTGTCGTCACAAGTGTCGTGCAAATGTCAGGTGTCTTTCAAGAGTGTCCCACAAGAATGGAGAGCCGTCCCAAACAGTCCCAGGGGGGGGGGGGCTGTGTTTTCGCCCCAGGGTCCCCCCCCCCCCCCCCTCCGGCGAGCCCCCCGATCCCCCCCCCCCCCCCCCGGCAGCCCCCCGGGGTCCCCCCCCCCCCCCCGCACCACGAAATCTGCACTTCATCTCCAACACCCGCGCCTGCCACGAAATCACATTTTACAGTGCACCCCTTGCGGCAAAACAACCCACCATACTCGGTCGCTCGGCCAAGCAACCCACAAACCAACCAACAGGCACCAATCAACAAAGACCAACAGCAACGACAACAACCACAGCCGCATTCAGCCAAAGACACAACAAACAACCAACAAGAGCATGAACCAAAACAAGCGACGAAGCAACAAGCCAAGCAACGTGTTGCAATAGTCCGGCCGGCGCAGTCTCTTTGTTTTCTTTGCATTCAACATGCACTTGTTTTACGTGGCTGTGGTCCACTTCATCTCCAACACCCGCGCCTGCCACGAAATCACATTTTAAGGTGAACCCCCTGAAGCAAAACACCTTCTCCACCAACCAACCAAGCCCCCGGGGGGGGGGAGGGAGGTGGTTCACCCTCCCCCACGATTTGTGGAGGACAAAACTGGAGGAACTATCCAAGAATGCCCCACAGGTATATGGCCGTGGGTCAAAACATGTGGCAGCCACATCTTCAGATCATCACATCTACTTTTTCTTGGCATTAGCACCAATGTGATCGTCGTCGTGATTGTCACCACCACCACCACCACCACCATCATCAATTCATTCCCTTCTGTCATTCCCTACTTCGGGCCACATCGTTTCGTTTCCCCGTTCAGACCTGAGTAACTCACATCCCTGTCAGAGACTCATCTTTCTGCATGCTCTTTTGGGAGAATGTGGTTTGAGGCCATGTCATTTGGGCAAAATTCTGAAACATCCATGAGGGAAGGCACAATTACCAAACAGAACTGGCCAGTGCATTCCTCTGTTCAGCGCAACATGTCGGACATGTCGAGGATGTACCCATGACTCTTAGGTTGGAGGCCATTGCTATCAGTTTGGAGGCCACTTGACCGCCTTCGCACACAATGAGTATCATCACTAAGTCTCGTCGTCGTCAGAGATCTGGGGGCGGAATGTGAGAAACTGTTCCAAGCACCACGGCTTACTGATACCTGGTGGAAATACCCGTTGACTATTGATGACTATTGTATACTAGTTGCTTCATGGCAATATCTGTGGAATTTGTCACAGTCATCCACAATGCTTTAACCCAAGCCACGGTTGGGAACACTGGTAGGTTTTCCTGGACAGGAAAGGAGTGAAGTCACTTTCCTACACCATCCCATGTCATCTGGTTGAGGACGAGACTCCTAAGAATGCTAAGCCAAGCAGTTCTAGCAGTTCATCTTGCAGGTGACCTTCCCCCAACCCCAGCGCTTGGTCGACTTGCTCAACGCTGGGGCACCATAGCGCGCGTGCTTGGGAACCCGCTGCAGTGCGAAGTCACTGCCCATGGTCTGTGCTGCGAGGTCCGCCTCCTTCACCTCCTGAGCACAGGAGCCCAAGAGAGGTGGATGGTGGATGGAACCTGACCGCAAATAGGAGTCGTTCAGGTGGATGAAACCACCACCTATGGTGGATGGTGGATGGTGGATGGAACCTAACTCACCTGGAGTCCTTAAATGGGACAGTCAAGTCGAACGAACAGTCGGAATCTGAAAAGGCCTCTGTTGCTACGAACTCCGCAAACGACGAGTCCATGTGGTTTTTCACACGGTGAAGGTTTCGAAAAGCAGCTGTTGGCGATTCGGATGGCCATCCGAACTCGTCTTTGGGGCCATCCCATCCTATTTTACATGGACCATGATGATTTCATGAGACAATGGGTACGAGGAGGAGGATGGGGCTTTCATGAGATAAGCACCAGAAGTCAGGGGTGATGTGACTCCTTGCTGAAAACACGTGCCAAACAAATGGTGCTGAAATCAGTAGAGACAAACTTCTAAAGTCCGAATGTGGAAAAGAGCCAAAGTTCCCCAGGTTCCTTTTGGCACACCTGTCTTCGGCAAAGCTCCAAAGCAAAGCGACCGGGCTCCAATTGACGTTCCAGGAGAGAATTGTTGAGGTGCAGCCAGTTTGGAAGGACAATGTGAAGCTGAGTGCCCTTGCTTCCCCCGATGCCCAGGCCATACAGATTGTAAAGACAGAAACATTTGCGGCAGGACCGCATGAATTACTCCATGCAGTTCGACCAAAGTAAAATCATGTTAAAATCATATGGTCGTGGCACGGTCGTGGGTCATTCATGACACTAACA
Organism: Durusdinium trenchii; assembly: GCA_963970005.1. NCBI lineage: Eukaryota > Dinophyceae > Suessiales > Symbiodiniaceae > Durusdinium > Durusdinium trenchii. Next base: position 10,092 of record CAXAMN010001226.1, on the reverse strand, counting down.
CATACCCTAGCTGGTTGCCCGACATGAACAAATGCTCCACCCTGTATAACCCGTTCCGACAGGATGCTCCACGGTCCGTATGTCGCTCCGTCTTTCTTCCGGCCCGACCGGGTCTCTGCCGGACCGGTCCAGCTACACGGCTCTCCTCCAATGAGTCCAGGCTACTCTCTCAAACCAATCCATGGGCTGGAAGAGTTGCCAACCACCTGTTGATGTGATTGAACTGAGGGTCGATCTACATGAATCCTTTTTGATGTCCTCTGATGTCCCATGGATATCCTTATAGATCTTATAGGAGCTCTCCCTCATCCCCCCATCTCTCTCCAGCTCTCCTCCGCAGCGCTGGAGCTCCCAGAACAGCTGCTCTCCGACTCCTCATCCGTGCCCTCGCCGCCGTCGTCCCCGCTGCCCAGCGCGGGACTGCGCGCGGTCCCGGGCGGAGCGGTGCGGAGCTCGAGGTCGCCATCCATCGGAGGTCGCGGCCGCGGGTCGGAGGGAAGGTCCTGCCCTGAGCACTGGAGGAGGGTGTCTTTTTTTCCAGACATCGGACTTTGGGGGCGAAGATGCTACAGCTACCTTGTTTCCAGGCCAGATCACGGAACAATCAGAGATCACTGAAGCTGAACGCTGCTACGGTTCCAGTTCGGGGACCCTTGTTTTCCTTTTTCACTTTGCTTCAGCGTGCGCGCGTGCGCAAAGGAGGGCGGAACAAGTGACAGTTCTTCATGGGACTCGATGCTGCGGGAATGGATTCCAAGTGCTCGTGTGTCTCAAGTGCTCTGTGATTGTCCAAATAGTCGAGAAAGAAGGTGTTGATCAGTGCTTCCATTCAGTCACTGTGGGAGGGTTCTCAGCTTCTTTGCTCATGTGAAAGAAATTCCAACTCAATTTGGTTTCATCGCTTCATCCAATCTTGATAGACTTGTTCAACACAAAGATCGTGGGGAGCCTCAGGTCAAAGGACAGTGAACAGTGCATCTCTTTTGGTTGAATTTTTATGACTCTGCGCCTTTTGGGGATCATCTTGGCCTGCAGCTTTCTACCCCAGATGTACAACAGGTCATCAGTTCGGCCGTCTGATCGGAAAAGAGATTGAGGTAGTCAACGGAACCAGGCCAAAGCAGCACTAGGACTATCCATGACTGTTCCTCCTTCAGTCACATCAAGCACCAAACAAATATGTGTTCTCAAGTCTTATCTGTTTGCATTTTGACTGGAGGCCATTGCTCTTTGATTGGAGGCCATTGCCAGTAGTTTTGGCACCCTCTCAAGTCGTGGTCGACTCTTCCTTCGCTGCGGTCGCCCTCGCCCCAAAAAGGACTGCCGTTGCCTCGCTTGAACCGGCGAGCGAGCGAGGTTGGGGATCCACCGCTTGCCATGACTTACATGACCCATCACGGATGGCATGGACCTTGAAAGACGATGAAAACCTCTACAACCCAGTGCTTTTCAGGTTCCATGCCCCTCCAAGTACCTCCTCAGAAGGTATTTGGACCCTATAAACCTACCCCAAACTGGGAACCCTCGGCCCAGGTCAAACTGGGAACCCTCGGCCCGCCCGCCCCTCTTTCCCGCTCGTCTCGCGCCTTCGGACGATCCTCCGATCCGACCGGACGGACCGTCGCCGCCAGTGGTCGACACGCGCGTCACCCGTTTCAACATCCCACGCACCGTGAGACACATGGGAAGTCGTGGACGGAATCCCGCAACTTCCGTCCGAGTCCGGCGGAAGGTCTGATCGAGGGAAGGTCTGCGACCAGTCTTCCTTCCAAAAGCACAGAGAAACATACCAATAATTCTTTCTTATGGAATACCGGACTCTTTTTATTATGGGGTATTCTTTTTAAAATACGTCTCATTCTTTCTGAGTGATGTTCAGAATACCACCAAAAAGAACTCCTGCCGCACCTGCCGCACCTGACGATAACGACCCCTGACGATCCCACGCACGAAGAGCCTGCAAGGAAGCTTTTGTGATGTGATGCGCCAAGTCCTCCACAAAGCACCTCACATTTTCCGCAGGACATGCAGGACATGCAGGACATTCCGGATCTCAAAGCCTCATGTGATCTTAGACCGTGAAAATATCTCGATTCCTAATGATCGGAGTCTTTGTATGTGATCGTGATGTTTCTTATCACTCAAAGGCTCCGATCATAGGCCTGGGCATCGTCACTTCAGAAGTCTGAATGAGATATTCCAAAGTTTTGTTGATGGGAAGGTGTTCCAAGGGAGATAATGGTTGTGATGAGATTGAGTTGGAGCATAGGTGAAGAACAAACTCAGCCGGCCAACCGAGGATTGCAAAAGCGCTGGTCATGGTTTTTGACGGTTCGATAAGCTTCACAACCCCCAAATAGGGGGAATCCGATGCACGATTGATCCAGTCACTCTCTTCCTATTCCTATTCCCCTAAGACAAAAACACCTCAGTTTCTTGTGACTTGGCCGAGCATATGAAGTATTTCAATATCACCTTTAAGCACCTTCCAATCTTCACTCCATGCCATCTCTCTCTCTCTCCCCGCCCCACTCGCCCTTCTCCAGGCCTCATGGCGTCGTCTTTCTCTCGCAAGGCCGGCGACAAGAACGCCACCGCCACCAGCCGTGCACCCGTCGTGGCCGCTGCACCGGACGCACGACAGGCCGTCTTGGAGGAGGCCAGCGCGGCAATCGCCTGACATCATCAGGTTGGAGTCACTATAGAATTCGAAGCTATTCGGTTGGAGGCCATCGCTATTCGGTTGGAGGCCATCGCTACTAACAAGAAGCGTTCGGACGCCTTTGGATGTGCCTCTGGCCCACTCACATGTCTTTGGATGACACCTGTAACTGTCGAAAACCCAACGGGAACGGGTTGGTTTGGAACGGTTGGATGATGGCTCCAACATCCTTCACATCGCCCATGCCATGGTGGAGACGGGGTTAGGTGGGGAAGGATGGCTGAAACCAAGCCGGTGTGACTGCCCTCGCCTCGGTACAAAAACACCATCGAAGTTTGGGTGTGATCGAATCTGGAATTCTTGATTCTTGCAACTCGCCAGACATAGATTGTAAGACATCACTACCCTTTCCCATGTAAGACCATGTAAGGGGGTAGGGATTCTAAGACCATGTAAGACCTCTTCTACCTCCCTCGTCCTCCCGTCCGCACGACGAATCCCCAGCTTGGGATAGGCAAAGGTCGCAGGACACACAGGTCGCACAGAACCCGCCGGAGTGTTTACCTCTTCAGGGCCGGCCTGGGGGGCTGAACTATCAGTCTACATGTCCTAGGGCTCCTGGCCCACCTCCTGAGAAGATGGTTGGGGTGGGTGCAGGGGGGGTCTAACCACCGAACCTGAGGAGATGGGCCAGGAGCCCTAGGGATGGTGACTGAAGGCCGTCGTTGTCAGGTCGAAACTCGATGCCCAGCTCGCAGAGGCGCCGCGGAGCTGGCTGGCGGCGTTCGTCCGTCGTCGCTTGTCGAGGTTACACGAGCCACCGAGCGGTTGGTCCGGTCTGAACACCAAAACCCTCCAAGGAGGTCAGACCGGACCTGCCAAACCCGGAGAACCTCCGAAGTGGACGCCTCGGTTTGTTTCACCACCAGCGTTGGCCAAAGACGTGGTGCATCCGCCGGAATCCTCCGACCCAATCGTGTGCTTTCGGACGCATCCGAACAATCGGACCTCGTCCGCTTGTTCGTCCGCCTTTCTATCGGGTGGAAGGAGTTCAGAATTGCAGGCCACGGCAGGCCACGGCAGGCCATGAAGAAGTCGCAAGGCATTGCTCTACTCAATGCGCTCTCTATTCTTATCGTAATTTTTGGGGTTCCAAAACCAACACCACCCGACATCCTGAACCTTCTCCACGAACGTGCCTGTGCCAAGACTGTAGCCACTTGTGCCGCGGCGCCCTGTGCCTGCGGGTCAATCGAGCAGAGACAAAAATGGAAGATCAACAGGAGTTCTTACTTGTAGGTCGAAGGTACTTTACTCTTGGACCCACACTCATGTCCATCAAAGTGGATACATTCCATGCAGTGTCCTCCTATACAAAAATCTTTCTAAGAAAAGACACACAAATTCGGATGCTAGAAGTTGCGGGATATACATTAAGAGGATGTGCGGTGTCTTGGGTTGGCCAAACCCCTGTTGCCGCTGCGTTGAAAGCCTTCAAAGACTTAGAACAGTTGATTCGTCCACCCATGTGACAACTAAACCTTCAAACTGAGAACCCCCCCACACCCTCAAAACGATGCTCAACATATAATATGTATATGACGTTATACAACCAACACCAGATAGCAACAAGAACCAAACTTAGACACATTGGTCTTTCAGTACCCGTCCAGTCTTGCCATGCCCCGGACCATGCCCTGCCACGCCCCGTGTTTTGCCTTGGCTAACTCAGGACTACGGTGTTGCAGCACCTGCAGCGGCATGGAGATGACGAAATGTAGAGAATGAATCAAGGACATGACCCCAACTCCTGTGACCCCTTGCTGCAAGGAGCCACACCATTCATCTTTTCAAGGATAATAGGGGTTCTTGTTGTATAGGCCCTAGGGGTTCGTATCAGAACCAAATGCCTGAGGCCAAAGTCCAGGGTCTAGGCTACAGGACCAGGATCTTGGGTGAAGCCAAGCCAGGGTTCCAGCGCGCAGTAAGAACTTCTTTAGATGACCCAAACGGGGTGGTGGTTGTCTCACCCGATGTGCGTGAAAGCAATGGGCAGCACCGGGGGTCAGATCCGGATCCGGACGAAATCAACATGTGCACAAAACAAAAGGTACGGGGGGGTCAATGTTTCAAAGATTTACAAAGGATTTGGAGTACCTAGGATAGAATAGACCTCTCGAATCGCGATGAAGGTCCTCATTTTCAACCAACAATCTACTTCTTCCATCCCGATCTTGTTTCAACCTGCACTCTAAAACAGGGTCGACCCCAGAAATCAACGGAACCTTGGTATCGTTGGCCAAAAGAACTTCCTATTCTCCCACGGTTTTCGTCTAAAGAGAACGCCAAATCACAGATCCATTTCGGTCAACAAGGGATCAGCGAACGGAAATAACTCCGTACCCCCCCCAAAAAAAAACATGGTTTGTCCAGTGTTTGAAGCCGCATTTCTCGCGGTTTTTCGTTCCTGTGCGCTCGTGTCGCACACGAGGCCGGACCGCCGTGCCAAACGCGGCGGACCGAGTTGCTCAGGACTCAGAACCCCTTCGACCGAAGGCAGACCGCACAGCACTACGGCTGTTGACCAATCGACCGAGTTGGTCCCTTTGTTACGTTCGTAGCTTCTTGTTACTTGTATAGTATGGCCAGGAGCTACTACTAGCGTCCTTACTCCTAGTAACTAGTAGGGATGCCCTTCGTTACGTTCGTAGCTTCTTGCTCGTGCCCCATAAACCTCGTGCCTCCAAGAAGATCTGAAAATGGTCCATGCGATGCGAATCGCACATCGGCGCCGCCTGGGCGTGCGTCGAAGAAAGGGTTGGAAGAAGGGAAGGAAGGTTCCTACCAGGATTTGGGTGATTTAAGGGTGAGGGTTTGTTGTTGACCCATGCCCATCTGATCTACCAGCACTCTCACCCCCAGTATCCATGCCGTTCTCAGCTGCCAACCCGTATGGCGAGTGCCAACAGCGTGCCACTGGCATGGGCAGTGGCGCCAGCACCAGTGAGGAGGCTGGACACCTCAGACGGACACCGTTTTCTGGACTTTCCGAGTCACAGGTGGCAGGAAGATCTAGTTGTTCCGGAGTCCGCAGACCTAACATGGAAGTAGAAAATCACCTGTTTGTAATGGAACATGGAAAAAGGGGTTTGGAGAAATAGAAGTTAATGACCACATATTGTTAGACAAAATATGACAAAATATTGTTAGGATTAAAGCATAGAAAAACCTGATTGAACAATATTCCAGGAAAAGAACACATGATATTAAACTTAGCGTGGGTAAAGTTATTGACATAAGGAGCGCTAACCTATATGAGTGTAAACATAATGTTCTAGAATTTGTGGTCATACAGAAGACAACAATAATATATGTCGCAAGATATGGGTAGGTTCTTAACAAAGGAAAAGCACGTGTTTAATAAATGGCGGAATGCTTTAAACGTGAAGGACATGAATGTAACAGTAGATTCAGGAAAAACTGCAACACCAAGTATATGGGATTGTGACAGTTGCAAAATGAACCAGCTAAAGGAATCGATGCAAGATTTGTATAATGGACAACTGTTTTGTAGCTAGCTATATTTTGCAGGGAGTGTGGAGTTCAGAAAAACAATATGAGAGCCATAGCCATAGCAAAGAAGCTGGCTATATGTTATCAGAAGATGGACAGTTAAGAAATGACACATTAAAAACAAACACGTTGTGCTTGGCTTTTTAAAGCTGAGATTTATCAGAAACTAAAATGTAACGCATATACAAAGTTGTATATTTAACGCACTTAATCATTTAAACATTGTCACTGTTACCATCTGTTATCATTGCTTCTGCGACTCTTCACGGCTTTTTGGTGTTGAGGTGTCTTTGCTGGATCTGTTTTCTTGTCCGATGCAAATCGATCCAGCCCTTCTTGGATGCGAAGGTTACCCCTCCAGGCGGGGTCAAATCGATCCATCTCAGATGTTCCTTCACAGCGGTCCTGGCTCTTGAAGGTCCTTTCCAAAGCTTTGCCCCGGTCGTGGCTCGAGCAAAATGGCTCTCCCAAAGGCTGTAGCATATAGCTTAAAAGTAGAGCACAATCCAAACCCACTGAAGCCCAGTGGAAAAGTGGGACGAACCACCTGGTCGTCGTTTGCGGCTTTTCAGCCACAGCCCGCTGCAATCAGGTCTTCTTTGTGCACACTTCTAGATCTTCTAGTACTTGGGTTGTTGGGCTAGTTCACACCCGATCTCGACCACAGGCCTTCCTTTTACTAGCCGGAAAACCGCTACATTTCGCTCCAGCCCTCACACGCGGATTGCGGCCACCCCTGGCTGTGGACTAATAGTACATGGTGCAACCGTTAATTGTTATATAGAGTTCTGTAGTTGACCTTGTAAATGACTGTTACAGTTCATTAGTCACCCACATTACTATATAGTTTTGTTCGTTGCATGCGGTGATCTTCTATCTGAGGAACCCCCCCCCCACCGTGCTAAAGCACTCCCGCGACACCACACACCGAGCCAGAACGGAAGGAACCATCTGTTTCGGGACGGATCTTGAACACCGCGTCCAACCGGGAAGAACAATGAGAGGTGGTACCGGTTGGACCTCCGCAGGAGGGAAAGGGCATAAGACTTGCACCCGTATAGCACCTGACTGAGCAGCTGCCAAACACCTTCACGGGATGCAAAACTGTATCAAGCGCCCCACGTTTGACATGAAGGGAATCCACATTGAATGAAAGGCCCAACGAGGCGACCACACCCATCGATGGGCAGCCAACCAACGAGCTCCCACACCAAGCTCTCCGAGGCGATGGCAGCCAACCTCCTGTCCGAAGCACGACGATTTCGGGCAGACAGGGCATGCAAATCGAGGACTTGTGAGGGTGTAAGCACCCGCTCTATCTAAGAATCAGGATGAATCAGGTATCTTTTAATGACCAGGTTTCAGTGGATGATGACGGTTAGTAAAGACCTTTCTCGAAAATAGTGATAAGTGGTTACTGACTGTTCCTGGTAACAGGGCAGACCCAAGGTATTTCCATAGCCCTTGAATGCCCTGTGTATGAACAAGAGACTGCAGGTCAACAAGGGGAAGAATGCTTGCACACAATGCACGTCAAGAGACACATCTCGTCAAGAGAAATGATGTGCAGTGCATGTTAAGTGATTTCACCCTGAACTGAAACCAAGTCGCAGCAGGATCGAGGCTTATTGCGAGGCCCAAGAGATACCAAAAGATACCAAGAACATCGAAGAATTCTTTTGCACTGATGCCTTGATGAATTTGGCGAAGCAGAAAACGAACTGGCGTATCCTGAACTCCATCAATTGGCCATGAAAAGGAGGATTTGAACCAAAAAACACACACACAAACAAACAACGTAACAACTCCATCGATTTTTTTCGGAACTCGATCCATCGCTTGAGTCCATCGCTCACCGTTTCTCCAATGGAGTCTGAGTCCATCCGTGGTCCGCGGGCGTTGAGCGACCGGAACCTGAGTTGCTCGAGGTTGAGCTGCTCATCCGCCGTCAAGCGCTTCTGCAAGGCCATCAGCACTTGTACCGCTTCCACCGTCATCTCCGGCACCTCAGAACACGGAGATGACGTTACCATGAGATCACTCAGGGTGGAAAGTGGCAGGGCGGAGTGAACGTCTTCCGCATGAGGATGAGAGGCGCATGCGGTGGGCGTTGAACAAGAATGGGTCCAGGAAACCATTGTAAACGAAAACCTGGGGATGGGCACAAACTAAGCAAAAACCATCTCCACACTACACATCTCTCCACGATCAATATATGGTTCAAAAGGGGAACGTACTCTTCGATGCGTTAGTCTTTCATTGGCGCATCCCCGAAACAAGAGTAGATCAAGTGATTTCCAAGCTATTGAGGGCAACTTGAGGGCTATCCACCTACGAGTCCCAGTGGATCGTTTAGGTTGGCCTTTCTTCACAGCACCCGGTGGAAGGACAGGGGAAAACCATCAAAGCGCCGTCCACGGAACCTCGGCCTTAACCAATGGGCCTGCCAATTGAGAAACATCCAACACATGGGCCTTCCGATCCTTCCGATCCTGCGACCAACCGACCCGAAGATTGATCGGACCTGAGCCCTTCGTGACCTGTTTTGGAGTGCTCTCTTAAGGTGACCCTTTGAGGGGAGAAGGTCCCACCACATCCATCCACATCCACATCCACATCCACCTCGATCCAGGTCCCTTCCAACCCCTCCACCCGGACCCAGGAGCGGCACCGTCCAGGCAGCCTCCGCGTGACGAAGCCGCCCGACGCCCGAGCCGAGAGGCCCACCGTTCCCGGGAGAAGTCGGGTGTACCGAAGAGCTCGTAGCGAGTCGTCGGACCGCGGATTGACTGGCGGTCGTTCGCGAGTCCCGGGGCCGTTCCGTGGTGTTCCGCTGCCGTGCCGCACCGGGTTGGTGGGCACAGACCTCATGCGAATCGCTCAGCTTCGATGTGGCTAGAAGTCCGTCCGCTCGGAGGAAGCGATGCTCGCTCTGCTTCGCCCCTATAGAAGGCCGAACAAACACACAGTGTGCTTCACCACGCAAGGCGAGCACGTCGAGCTTCCCGAGCTGAAACGGAGTGTGACGATCTGCACATCGTTAAAATCTGTCCCTGAACAGGTGGAGGGACTCCGACCAGAAACCGGACTCCGACTGAGATTCTGTGATAAACGAACATCTGAAAAAGAAAGGGGGATGACTGGAAGACAACTTTCCCCTATTACAAAGACGTTTATCTTTTTTAGGTTGTGTGTTTGGAGTTGCTGGGGTAGCTCCGGGTAGGTGTTCTTCTTAGCCTTCGCCTTAGTCGATACTTTCTTGCGGTGCAAATCCGGTTGAAATGCGTTTCAATCCAAGCTTTCCCATCAGTGAAACGCTTGCACCGTGCTGTTGTGGCATGGCCAAACCGTGGAAGCACGAACACTTGGCATCGAATTCTCTCACTTCACCTTGAATTCTCACATTGCACTGAACAATCCTCATAAGTCCCACCGGATTTAAACAAATTAATATGGCACCATATTGGCGCCATTGTGAGGCCACCGCCGAGCGGCGCTGGCCTAAGGTCATCCTTCTTCACCTTCACCTTTCACCAAGCCAGAACCGCCCAGAAGCGGATCGCTTCTAATCCTTCGCTCCAAAAGTTCCTTCGCCCAGCCACGGTCCTTGTCCCAAAAATCCGAGCCACAAGAGACTCCAATGGCGATCGCGCACAATTCGCGCACAGCATGGCTGGAAAGAAGTCCTTTGAATACAGAGCTTCAGTGGAAAACCAATCCTCAAAAAGAGTTGAAGGTCTCATACTGACTGGGTGACCTCATGAACACCCCTGTATTCCCAATCCTTCGGTCGAAGTAAATCCGCCCCCCCCAACAGCGCCTGATGACTTCGCAAGAGCTTCAGCACATCATCGACC
>CAXAMN010001225.1:1770104-1800388 GCA_963970005.1 Durusdinium trenchii | reverse complement strand
AAATACTGTAAGGAAGGACTTGCTGGCAGTTTGAATAGACGGCCCCCCGCTTATGCCCAGTGGGAAGCTAAAGGATGTTGAGGCCTGCATTGGCGTTTCCAATGCACGAAACAATATAGCGCCGGACCGGAACTTAGAATGCCCATTTTGGGTTTCGACATTTTTTTTGGACAGTTTAAACTTAGAATTAGAATGCCTCCCTCCGAGTATTAAATAGCCAAGCGAAACTACTTGGCTGTCTTTCTCGCCCCCCCAACTTAGCTGGGGCAGATCTTGACCTGAAGGCGATGGAGAGAGAGAGAGAGATTTGGCTGGTTTGAGTCTCCTTTTTCCTTGGCGGTGAGCAAGACCACTGCAGGAGCCTTCTTCTTCGCATTTGCTCCGTCACCACTCATCTCCAGTGCCAGAGCTCAGAAGTGAGAATGGCGTCCATCGTCGTGGAGAGTTGTGTGGTCAAGCAGCTGGAAGGCTGTTTCACTACAATGAGTGTGTATTTGGTGATGCTTCCAGCACCTAAAAGAAAACATAGAACCTGAAAAATAATGGCACCTAGTCACCTAGTGGAAGTAAAGCTTCACTTCACCTCCAGCCTCAGCTGTCGGTGAATTAGAGCTGGCCCGCTGCATACACGTTTCTCTTTTCAGGCAGAATTGGTCTCCTGGCAGGCTTGGTCGCCCGTAAGAACTTCTAGCCGCTTCAACTTTGTATTGGTCACCTTGTTGAGTTCTGCATTCCTGAGAGTTGGTCATCCAGAGCGATGTCAACCGCACGTCGTTGTACGACGCTGGGATTTGGGGTGCCAGGATTGGGCACAAGCTGAAGCGAAGGCACGGCGAACGTCGTCTGCCCAGGCGCGGGCACGAATGCCTTGCTGCAAGGGTCCAAGTTCATTTGTCCGAGAACTACGACAAGATAGGGTGATCATGGGCGATCCTTTTTTAATCTTTTTTCCCTTCCTTGGTGTTGTCCTGAATGGAGCTGGTCTTGGGCTCGAGACTTGAAGAGATCTTGGACTCATAACCCTCAGGGTTTTGCAACAACCTTGAGTTGCTCAGCTTTTTTGAGATAAGCGTTCATATACAAACATTTACATCACAAAAACAAATGAAAAGGCTGGCGTAGGCATTCTGCTTGTGGGCGTAGGCGACCCATAGGCATTTTGGCACTGGTTTGCCGTAGGCACTTGCTGGGGGGCAACTTTTTTTTCCAGATGTTTGCTTGCAAATACTTAGCATTCAGGGCACCCTTTGCCGAGGCAGTGAGGGTTCGGACAAGGAATTCCTCAGAAAGATTCAGCAACTAACTAGTACTGTAACTAGTCTAGGACGGCTACAAACTCTTGACAACTTGACATGTGCTTAGTCAACTCCACCGCAGTTATTTTTGTGGAACTCCCACATTGTGGGCTCACCGTAGGTTTTGCGCAAGAATCCTGAAAATACTTCTTGTGACCCTTGGCCCACTTGTTCTAGATTTGTAGACATGACGCGTCAATGAGGCTGTACACCACGCAGGTCAGAAAGCTGCTCCTCCTGTACACAAAACATGTCGCTTCAGAAGTTGCAAACAAACTGGATCCATTTTCGCAGCGGCACTCCTTTGTCAAACAACTGCCAAGAGCATCCAAGAGCGCTGTCAATCTGCACGCCTAAGGCAGACTGTAGCAGGCAGCAGCTGCATTAGTCATTATGTAATATTGTATATTTAGCTCAAATTCATCTTCAATCACTTCAATCTCCTCATCGCCTCAAGATTGACTGGCTTCTGTTCAATAGTTTGCCTGTAGACACGCGGCGCCAAGAATGCAAAACAGATCCCCTTGCTACCGTAGGCAACAGCCAACAATATTGGACCAGAACCTCACGTTCGTAGACATCTCCGTAGGCAATGCTTGCACTGTGGAAACGTAGACGAACAGTAGGCTTTGGCGTAGGCACTTTGATTCAATGACAGTACCCCAAAACCTTTGCTTTTGTCTTGTGAGTTTTGTGTGGTGCCCATGCTGCAAGGCAGGCTCAAGTAGCTTCACAGTGTCACCGTGCCCAATGTGCCTGAGGCATGGTTGGTGTTCTTCTTCGTCATGCTGGATGCTTCTAAAAGCTGCCTGGATGATATGCTTCAGTACATGCACTACTGCAATATATTTACAGTATATATTCCAGGCTTTTTGTTTGTGATGCTGTCATTATTGGCACACAGTTCGGCCCGTTCAATGCCACGTGTCTTCTCTTATCGTACTGAATGCTGTCATGCATGCCCGCTTGATTGTTTTCAATATTATACTTTAATGTTATATTTTTATTCCACAGACGTTGATCGTTGGTGTGTGCATAGCGCACCTAAATCAGTGTGGCTCATGCCGATGCTCATGGTTTTAGGTCTCGCTACCAAATGCTGAGGCCTGGCTGTTTACCATGCAGCACGACAAAGTGTGGCTGCCAATGGTAGATCCTGGAAGACCCGAACGTACTAGAAGCACAAACCAAGAAGTAGAATTAACTTAAACCAACAACACAAGTCCAACATGCATGTGGTTCATTCCGTTGTAAGGTGAGATGTGTGCACCATTGGTGATTGCCGTCAAGAACGGCCTGTCCATAGGCTGGGATGGCCAGGTTCAGTGAAAAATAGAGGCTAAAGCTTCTTTGAATGCAGGTGCCCTCACTTAGCATCAAACTAGGTGACCAGTTATAAAAGCACGTTACCCTAGTTGAGCAGAACGACGTCCACCCATCACCCATCAGCCACTCTGCCTGCAGCATTTGGTCTCCTCCTGGCTACGTGCCGTGATGGCTTGCCGGGACTATGGCAGTGCTTGGATTTGCAACGGGCAATGAAGGCCCGGAGGAAAAATGCCACTGACGCGGCGTTTCTGAATCACTTAGATCTTCGCGTCTTGAGAACTGTAAGTCGGCACGTGACCATGATTGAACATAAGAGAAACGTCGACGCTTCAGTGAGCCAGCTTTTGTTGGACTGAGGGGAATCTGAAGAGAGACGATCTTAAGCAAACCAAAATAAGACAAAAGCATACAATAGCTGTGTTTGATTGTTTGGGCCTCTTTAACAAGGCCCTTGAAGAGGGCCTTATTACACCAGTTTGCAGGGACCCAAACACCATTTGTCTTATTTTGTGTTTTCTCTGGACTACTGGACTGCTTTGTCTTTTCAGAATCACACGATGTTCTTTCACAGTGCCCAGGTCTTTCCGATCGCCGGTTCGTTTGGATTGGCGCAGATTTTTGCGATGAAGGCACCGCTTGAGCTCCCGCTGCTTTTGCATTGACTTTTAAGCTCATTCCAATAATAAAACTCGTTTGTGCATGGTTTCTTGACTTTACTGGTAGTGGACTGTTACTGCCTTCTGCAATTGTGGCAGGGTTCCAACTCAACCTCCTGCTCAGCTCCCGCGTTACACTCCGAGCTGCCTCAGGCGCTCCGCTTTTATGACCCTGGGAGCCTGAAAGTGATCGCACAGGCCGCAGGGCTGGTTGTGGGTGCAGTTGTCTCAGTTGGACGCTTTCTTCCCGAGAAATCCACGAACTCAATGGGCCTGTTACACTACACCCTTTTGTCAGCATTTCTTTTCAGCCAGTGCAGCGGATCTCACACTTTCTGCCATACGTCATACGGCATATAAAATTGCTTACAGTAGGTTTGCTTACCAACTTGCCATTTCTTCACGGGGTTTCCGGTTGCCAGCTGCAGGTGAACGTGCCTTTGACTGCGCTTCTGTCTTGGCTCCTTTTGGAACGCAGCAGCTGGGCAAATGAGGGTCTATGAGATTGCTCTCAGATGTGGGCAGGCGGGCAGGTGATGACAGGTGGAGATTGGACAGGTGCGTGCAGTCAAACCGAACAATTCCGTACAGACGATTGAAGCCAGTGGTATAACAGGTCCGACTGAGAGATATTGATGTTATTGAGTGGTGAGTGATGTCTCGTTGGCACTCGAATTGGAGTGATCCGAGGATACTCTTTGAAGCAGTGGCTGGCAATTGCTCCTGCCTCAAGCTGTGGAAGAGGCTTTGAAGGCAAGCCTCAACAGCCAAAGGCATGTCGAACCGATCGGCCTGCGCGAAATGTGGCAAGAAGGTGGGACCAGAGCAGGCGATACGGCGATACGATACGAGAAAGAGTCACTAGCCAGTCATTCGGATTCGGACACACCCACCACGACCAGTCCTGCAAACACCGGTCCCTGGAACAGACCAAGAGATCTCAACTAAGGCCCTACTTGGTGTAGTGGCGATGGCATTTCTCCAGGCTGGGAGCAGGATGGGCTGTGTTCAGCTGTGATGCATTGAAAAGCAAGATTTTATAGTCATTCAAAAAGCAACTCCACTATATATATACATATGCTACCACATACATACACATACAGTTACACATAGTACCAATAGCTAGCTCTATGATGTACCCATTTGCCATCACCATGTTCTTTGATTCCGGGCTGTCACCGTTTGCCTAGATTGTAAGTATGGCGGCGATAAACTGGACATGAAACATTATTAGAATGATTAGCAATAGCTTGGATATGCTGGTATGTTAGGACAAAAATACGCAAAGCCGCAAAGCCTAGCTTACACATCATACAAGGACTTTAATACAAAGTGGCGTGATCAATGCAAAATTTGGGAGGTCTAGTGCTCCACATCCGACCCATGACCAAAGGTTCGGATGCTTTTCTTCCAGCCCAGTCGCGGCGCCAAGATCTCCGTGAGAGTAAAGCCTTGAGCGGATGCAGAAACCAACGGATACGGAGAGGGACTAGAACGTTTGATTCGCGCATTTTCCTGTGTGACACGAGGTGGATCCGCTCCACAGAATGCCACTCCTGAAGACGGAAGGCTTGACATATTTTGAATTATTTTAAGATTGTGGGATCGAGTGGTCCACTGCAGGGCATTCTCACACGTTCTGAAAGGATGTTGTCCACCATGGAAAACACAATAAGTATTGTTTTTTTCAACTGTATTTTTATGGATTCTGTCTCAAGTTGATGTCATGTGAGTCGAAACCTTCCACGAAGACACCTAAATGACACGGACGTGGCGCCGCATGAGGATGTCGGCGAAGGTTATGGGAATGCTATACTTTCAGCATTAGCCTCAGAACATGGCTTGAGCACAGGACCAGCAATAACATCAGGACATATACGGACACTCAACTTGCTTGTGACACCTGTTTGACTTTGGTGACTCGGGAGCCTTGATTTTTTCGGTGCATGGCAAGCGCGTTACTACTGCAGGGTGGTCGTCGTTGGACAATCTGCGTTTGAATGGTTTTAGACACCGGGAACGCTGGGGGAACGCTGGGGGCAACCAGGGGACGCACTGAACCAGCCGTTGTGGCGGCAGAGCGTTCATTCATCCCAGGTTCGGCATCGTGCTCTCTTGCCTTGTCTGTGGCTTACAGGTTGCACATCAGCGTCCCAGCAAGGGCATGCAAAGAGATGTTGGAATGCTGGAAGAGGGCTAACTTTGAGGCATCCATTTTCGCAGAGAAGTTTCTGAAGGACCGATGCGAAATGTGCCACCCTCAGGATGCTCACTCAATGCGCCGCGGCGCAATGTATATATATAAGATTGACATCTATTAATATATACACACACGCACCAATAGAACATATATAATATATGTGTCAGGGTCATGGAGCTGAACTTGGTATACGCAGTATGCCTCAGCATGCCACGATTAATTACAGTAAATGTGCCCAAGGCAGTTTTACATCCAGAAGGTGGGCCCAGCCGTGTCGAATAGACAGACGATGGGAATAATCTGCAAATGAAGCGAGGTTGGATGTATCACAGGCATTGTAGAGTGCTAGTCAGTGCTAGTTTTCTTTTGATGCCAAGGGGGTGCCGTGCCAAGCTCTACCTAGATTCACATAATTAGTTTGTTATGCATTTTGGCAAGAGTGTGCCAGCGCAAGCTGACAAGATGGCTCTTGTCCACAACCCCACCTTTGGGCAACGGTGTTGGAAAAAGTCGACTATGTAACGAAGCGATTTAGAAAGCCGCAATTGTTTCTGGATGTGGATTCGATGCTGCTGGCAGACCAACTTGATGTTCGGCGAGCTTCTGTGTGCTGCCTTGACTTTTTACGCGAACACCGCGAGTACCTCGGAGGCGCTGTGAGAAGCAAGTCAACATCACGCTTTTGAACGCGTGAGCTTTCGCACATAGCTTTTGCTCGGCGGTTGCGACCACGATGCAACCGGACAGTCCACAGAAACCGGCCCCGCATCGATGTTGAAGGACGGTGGCGATGGAACCTGCTCTTGGGAGCAGCCAATCTCCCAGAATGCATGCACAGTTTGGAGTCCACTGCACAACTTCGGGCTTTGTTGGTCAGAATGCTCATGATGTGAATGTTTGTGTCGTCATTCATTTGAGTTTCAAAGTCTGCATGCTGCAGCCAACCTCAAGTCTGGTATTGGAGGTACTTTAGCCTTAAGCCGTAAGCATTCTCCACACAGTTAGATTGGAAGCAGCTGGAAACTTCCATTGTTTCAAGAGCCCTTCCTTGAGCACCTAGGATCCACACACCGAGCTGCTGGCAACTGGCAGTGATTTTCCTGTGGTCAAGGCCTCATCATGCTGTGCCCTTGCACTCAGACATGCCACCAGGCTGATGAAAGTAGCCATCGAAGAGAAGTAAACCGCACCCACCAATGACACTGAGGTTGCTCCATGGTTGGGTGGCTGGTCTGCTGGTGAAGCGGAGCTCAGCCTTGGTCAAAAATGTGTGCTGGACTAAGCTCTGGATTTGGAATCTATTTACTATTTAGGCATTGAAGTGTCATCAGGCAGGTGTAAAGCTTGCCGGCCGAATTGAGATCAAGTACTGCGGAAGTGGAAGAACTTGCAAACAGCCAAATGGCTTTCGCACTTCGCCCACAGAAAGACACACTGGTTCGAAGCATTTGGCTGACTCCAAAGGTCACATATTCTCTCAACTGCGATCACGCCTTGCCCTTAACGGGTCAGTCATAAAGAAGCCCTTGAAACTCTAGTGGCAGTTGACAGCGAGTACTGCAACAACCAGTCGAATATGTGTGCATCCAGGATGAAACACGTGTTCAGACTTGGATTTCCAGCTTGGGTTGGGTGATGCATTGCCAACATCGCTTTGGTCCTTTGGTCATGAACATTTTCATTGCTTGTGAACTGTGAGGTTTGTGCCTCACGGCATTGTGTGACCATCGCACGCTACAATGCGCTGTTGCTCCAAGGTATACTTTCCCGTTGCTCTTTTTGCCGGGTACTTTACAGCACTCCTTGCCGCATAGCCCAGCTGGCCCATGGGTTGACTGCAGCACACCGACAAACCTACAACTTCATGGAGCACAGTCAACCTCTAATCTAGATAAAATCTGAGTGAGTATATAGAGAGTGTAGACTCTTTGCAAGCCTATGCGTATTGTGTCTCGTGTGACCTGTGAGGCCTGTGACTCTGTCAGCACTACTTGTGCTAACAGCTGCAGGGAATGCCCAGAGACGGATGAAGACACGTCATTTGGAAGAAGGCACACACACAAGTCCATATGTATGTGTGTATGTATATATAGACTATAGAGGTCTCTTTCGGTTCAAATCTGGTCAGTTTGATCATTTTTACCCCACAGATCGGAATTCCTGGAGCGGTGTTTATATATAGTATATATATATACTATTTCAATGTATGCTGTATGTTGGTTTAAGTTCAGTCTCAGCACTTTGCGTGAACCTTTTCGTTGTATATATTTTGTACTCCTGGGCTCATCAACATGGCTGAAGGTCATGCTCTTCGCTGCTGCTCCACCGGAGGAACGCAACTGGCCGTGTGGTTGATGGACCGAGCGGTGTAACCAGTGTAGTGCCTAAAATGCCAAAGTATTTATATACACGACTAGAGCCAGGTCAGGTGAGGGAGGGAGAGAGGAGAGTGCGTGTGTGGAGCGTAGCCACTATTGCTTGGCCAGAACATTTCTGCTTCTGCTCTGGTGCCAAAGACCATTTAGGGCGCAAGCAAAAAAACATTTGGCACAACTTGGAGCAATTTTTTGTGCTGGGGCCTGTGTACGGGTTCTACTGCATGCTTGAGTCCTGCGCAGCCCTGTTTGCATTGTGGCATCGGTGCTTTAATGACCTGACATGACATGCTTGCGTTTCACGCCAAATGTTCGATTCCTGTGCAAGTCCGTGTTCGCGAGTTCTGTCAAACATTGGGTGAAAGGGAAGCGACGAGAAGTGCTAGGTGAAGTTTCATGACCACTCCAAGCAGCACGCGGGACGGTTTGCCTTTGAACCGCGTGACAACTTTTGGAAAAACTGTGGCCAGATCTAAGTGCAGACTATTATACGTATATGCCAGACGGGAGTGAGGCGAGCACAAGCTGGCTTAGGAAGGGTAAATGGATTGCTGGCTGCACAAGCGTCGGAGATGTGGACGCAGGTGCTTGTAAGACCTCTTCTGGCGGGATGATCAGTCCAAAGCCATTGTTTACTTGTGGCCCGAAACTCCAGAACTTCCAGGACTATGTCGCTTGAGGTCGTCAACTGACTTTGCACGATAGTGGAGGAACAAATTGCATTCAACGACTTCAACAAAGCCTTGACCAATTTCCTTTCGCAAAAGGGGCTGATGGCTGGAAAGATTTGGAGGCGCGTGCAAAAGCAGGAAATTGTGAATCAACACTTGGCACTTGAAGGCAAGTTGAAAGGGACTGATCAGCTTGTAACCTATGGGGTCAGCATCAATAGGTTACCTCTCACTACTTCCGCTGTTCTGCTTTGCTTTGTGCTGGCGGCCCCGCACGTCAAGCCAGTTGGGCCATCTCGGCCAGACAAATCTTCGAACCAGCCGAAAGCCAGACGCACAGATTGTTCCCTACAACCGGCGCCACAGAGCATGTATGCGCCCAGACGTTGAAAAACTGTGACACACGAGTTCTTTCTTCTTCTTCTTCTTTGCGAAGAGATCGCGGGCCCACTTGGCCGGCGTCGGTTGGAGAAGTTAAGGACAGGTGCCACACCCTTGGGAAGGAGAAACACATTGTGACTTTGATCAGAATTGGTAGGAACGGTGCCAAGATTACATGGAGCAAGTAGCTTTTGCCATCACACAACACCAAAGATGAAGCTTACTATGTATGAGTACTACGCATGGCCAGCAGCAAATTATGCTGACTGACTTGAACTGTGTGGTACGGTTACCTCGTGATCAACGGCTGCTCGGTTTTGCCGGCACCCCTCACTGTCGGGCTCCCGAGCTCTTATTTGGACAAATGTGGGGTGCATATTCAATCTGCTGACGCGTTGTGTTGCCATTCTGCGGGGACAATGCTACGAAGGCAAACCCCGGCTTGTGCCAAACATACGCTCACCACCTCCTGGCAGCTCTGAACAACTTCAGAAGCTGCCTACGTCCATGCTGTTTGTGCACATGAGGGAAGCGTTATGGCACAGTCTCGGGCATGTCGCGCACTTCAAAACGACAGGTGGGACTAGCTAGGTCCATGCTAGGCATAGCATATTGTAGTGGTCTTCGCATGATCGTTTGCGGCTGGAGTGATTGAAGGCCTCGCCCTTTTCTTTCAACAGGTTGTGGTAATTGTCCACAGTTTTTGCATGAAGCTGCGAGAGCAGCGTCTGAACGCCATGAAAATCCATGTATTGTTTTGAGCAGGGTTCGCTCTGCTGCGCTTTGCGGTGCCCTTGCGAAGTGGATCTTGATCCCCGTGCTCAGTCCAAGCAGCCATCAAAACCTTTGCGGCGGGCCTGCATCTCAGTCTCTCCATTTCGGGGAGGGGCAAAGAGGCACCTGATTTCCATTCCATAGTAAGGACAGATGTTTCGGGGCACTCTTACTAATTGCTGTTCATTTATGTTGCTCAGCTAGCCTTGCTTGTTTTCCTCGAGTTTCACGGTTTGCAGGAGTGGCAGGATATGTAATCAAACCAAGGCGACAAATCAAATCTACACTGAACTGAATCACTGCATGACTTTTTGATACTCTTCGACTGGCGCGCAGCGCTTGGCTAAGATGGCTGAGTCATTTGAGACCGTCATGGAAAGTGCTTGAATAGCTTCTTTCTAGTTGGTGCTACATTTTTGCAACATTTTGCAGCCACCCAGACCTGCGCAGGATAAACAGGTATATAAGCAGTCTTCAATGTCAAGGTTTCAACGGTCAAAGGTTGTTAAATTGTCTCCAGCCTGCAGGGGGACCACACCCTCCCAGATCTAGGCCGTTTTAACTGCTACTCGAAGTGTGCGCGTGCCTCCACCCCATGCCAAAGAAGACGCCGAAATCGACCAAAGCGGTGGAATCCAGTGATTTGCAGAGTGATGAGGACATTTTACGGCAGAGGCGAAGGATTCTTGGAGAACAATTTGTGGCAAGTGACTACTTCCAATTCTAAGCCCACAGCAAATCACAATCATAAGCACGTTTATCGCATGTTATTGCTCATGAAAGGATCGAGGCAGTGCAGACTGCTGACCTTGTGCTGCTCGTGGTTTCTTGGGGCCTGTGGCTCTTGGCTCCTGGAATGCATCGGATTTCAAGTTGGCTGGCCTGTCCATTCAAGTTTGCTGTTCCTGGCAACATTGCCCTGGCAACATTCCTCATTCCTTCCAAGGCATGGCATGCCATATCCTCAATCTTTCCCCCAGTGTGAAAGCTATGTAATGAAGTGACTTGACGTGTCCTAACTTTGGTGCTTTTGTATAGGCATCCAGACCTCCACTTTCTGGTGGATGGACGGGCATTGTTATTGATGTAATGATTTTTCAGGAGTACTGAGTACTCCCTAAATACACATGGAAGTGGAAAATTGCCTTTTACAAACAGGATCAAACAGGTGAATTTTTCACATCTGTGTTAGAAACTCGGTGTGTATGCTTTTCTGATCAGACCTAGCAAAGCTGGATGTTGACAAGGAGTGTCAAGTCGCTGGCTTGCCAGTTATGGTCTTTTTGTCCATGGGGAAAGGTGCCAGTTGAGCATCCCCAATTATTTGTGTTCAGTCGGCCGGTTGTTGAGTGCACTTATGCACTAGGGCTTGTTGTTTCACTGGCTCAGGCCGGCATATGGCTTCTGGCATTTGATGAAATCAACGAGCAGAGACAATCCCTGAGTCCTGGTCTGGAGGACACGCCTTGTTGCCAGGGAACCGCTTGTCAAAGCGTTGAGCAGCTTGGAAACTACAAGTATCAAAGTCACAACAATACACAAGCATTGGTAGCAGAACTTTGTTGGATAGAGGACGGACAAAATGCGCTCAAGATACCTCAAGGTTGTCGTTCCGATGCCTCGTTTGGTTTCCTTTATGCCAAGCAGTTGCTTGTAGTGAGTGCAAGGTAGTGGGTATCTAGGCTATCTACGCTTATCTACTTTGTGATTTGACGCTCTTGAGCGTTCTATTTTATCAAGCCCAAGCGAATCAGGAAGCATTGTTGAACCTCTTGGTTTGTGGTCAGTTCTGCGGCATGATCTCCAGGCGAGAGAAGTTGGAGGTGTTTCAAAAGATTCTTTCCACCTCCAAAGTCCAGCAATCAACTAGAACCACTCAATAGCGCTTACTGGTACATTGCCCACTGGTTGATCAGTCAAGTCAGCGTGAGGCTTGCAACACATGGGAACTGGCCAGCTTGGAGGAAGCCATGGTATCTTGCATGGGTTCTTGCGCTGGCCCTTTGGGCATTTCTGTTTTTTTCAGGCCCGTCGGCGATTGACCAAGCACATTCATTTGGCCTGCTGAGTATAATATTATCGTTTGTTTCCTCTATTTTTACTCTCTTGGCTGAGAACCTCAAGTGCTTTCCAGATTCCAGTCAGTCGGATAGTCAGTCAGATTGTTCAAACTTTAAATGTGTTCACAATGCTCCCGCGCAGGCCTCAGCACCTTGGATTGCTGGCTTTTGTGGACTCCAAGCAGTGGCAATGCTGTGGGCATGCCCAGCCTCTGGACCGGCAGGAACCAGCAAGGCAGGACAGAAGAGACATGAACAGAAGATGAGGCAGCAACATATGATGATCATATGATACATTATGATACAGATGCATCGCAGGCATGGCACAGCCCTGTGTAGCATGTGACAATCAGCGTTTTGCGTTTTTGAAGGCCTGTGATGCTTCGATGGGTCGTGCTTTAGTGCTTATGGATGGTATTATCGGTCTGCTTTGGAGTATCAAGCAGGCGCGCCTCTTTGAGAAATGTAGCAGATCAAGTCTTTGGTGGAGCGCCTTGGGGATTCCCGATGGGTTGCATGGAGTGATTCGCTGTAGGAGAAGAAGCGAGAAAACGGATCCCCGTGAAAAGGGTCCCCCCTTAAAAGGGGTCCAATTGTTTTTTCCTCATACCGTTTGATTTGATTAGATTCTTTGCCGCACTCCTTCTGGCGGGTTTACACACTTGACGTGGCACAGAACGATCCTTGTGAGTCAAGGCCACGCAGATCTCGTGGCACCGGAGTTCAGACGCTTTGGCCATCTCCATGTCAACCTTGTGACTAGGCCAAAGGGATGTTTGTTCCGCCTTTGCCATCGTTTGGGGCGGATTGCCGCAGGAATTACGCGGACTGATTCAAGCAAAACATGGTAAAACATTGTTTTGGCGCGCATAGCTCACTTTACAGACTCTACTCAAGGGATGAACTCTTGCATCAAGGCGCCTTACAAGGTCAAAGCTCGAGCTGAGGCCACTATTGATGGTTTCTGTGGGGCTGTTGAGCTCCTCAGCTGAGGGCGAGCTGCTTGGAGCCAAGGTGAGCTAATCAACCTTCCTTTCTTCCATACACGTGATGTTTGTTTGAAGGCTCAATCGGCCAGGGTAGAAACGTTTTGATATTGTTTGGAAGGGAGGGCAGGGCAAATACGACACCCGCAATGATTTAGCATGGTACTCACAAGCTTGGTCCTTGGCGCTGTGTCTGAGGCTATTAACATCAGTCCCAGTGGTGTTACTGTACTTCGCTGGCTTTGGCGCCACGAGTGCAACTTGCCAATGCTCAGCGCTGCCAGTCACTAGCTTTGCTTGATGTTTGCGGTTGACTTGTTTTTTTTGTGGGCGGCACGGTCCTACAAGCCGCTGTGCTCTTTGGCACCGTCCCGTCCATTATGCTGTTGTGCCGGAGAAAAGTATTGAAGATCAAGATGCTACTGCATCCGCCTGCCACATTGATGTTTCAAGTTACATTGGTTGGCCACACTGCCACACGTCACATCGACGGAAGTCATCCTCGCAGCCCTACCATTTGCAACCGGTCTTGGGCATTTAGGCACGTGGCCTCCCAGGAACCAGCGACCTTGGAGTTGCACGGAGTTGATCTGTGAGTGTTCATTTTTGCAACAGCAAAGGTACTGAAGGAAAACTACGGGAGCTTGGCGGTGTTCCTTGTGCTGATTCTGGCGCATGCTGCCCTACATTTGCCTTTCCCTCCCAATGATCCAGCCGCTCGGCCGTGTTGAGCATCTTCGCAGGTGGTTCCATATGTGATTGGTCTTTCAGCAAGTTGTTGCCGGCATTGATCATCTGAACACACACGCGGATTCGTAAGGAAAGCAATCCTTTTCACAACTCTTTCAAGCGTTCCCTCCAACGATGTGCACCTTGGCCAGCGGAAGTTGTGTAGTGCCAGCTGAACGGGGATTCTTGAGTGCTTGACATGTATTTCAAAAAGGCACTTGGTCGTAGCGCGTTGTCGCCTACTTTTGGGGACTTGATTTGGAAGCTGCAAGGACCAGAGAGAGAGAGAGAGAGAGAGAGAGGGAGGGAGGGGAGATCAACCCTTGTCTGAGGCGAAATTCATGGCGCAGCCGGTATCTGGCTTTGGCATAGGGCTTGGTTGGTCTGACTTTTATTCTGTCACTGCGCTCCCTTTAGTAGAAACCTGTCACAGCATTGTGAATTAAGTGTCATGAAGCTGACACATGGTGTCAAGGGTCCCACAAGAGAACATGATGAACACAATTGAAAACACCATGCCACACCTGCCCCCCACCACATGTTACCAGTGCTGCCACCTTGCTACCAAGGTGACGAAGGAAGTGGTGGATGATCTGGGTCAGCAAGAGCCCAGACTTGATGCGCTCGCAAAGGAAGAATAAACATCTAGCAAGAGCCCAGTGTTTTAAGACGAAGAGATTGAAACATTGATTGCCGATATATGCCAATATATATATATATGTATATTGTCATATTGTATACAGTCTATAGTTATATATTATTTACACATCTTTGTAACCGAGCAGCCGAGCAACAGTTTGAAAAACTACAAGGACGACGGCTGTCAATGGGAGCTTCACCGTTAGCAAACTCAGGGGCTCATCATGTACCATATACATCATAATACATGCCCGCAAGCTGCTGACATTGTCAGTTGTATGGGCATAATACGAGCTTTGAGTCTTTGAGCATGCCATAAGCCATAAGCACTGCTTCTCCACTGGGCTCAAGAATCAGCCAGAAATCCTCGGCTTTTCACGATTTCGGTGCTCATGCTCCACACTGGCAGAGGGCACCCAGGTCGACTTGACGACCCCACGGGAAAATGTCAACTTGGACTCTCGGCAAGAATGGTCTTCACCTGCATAGTAGGGGATCAACCTTTCATAACCTTTATTCTTTCCCAAGCAATTTGCTGTTGGGGGTCTCTTTTGGGAGGGTGGGTTGGCCACGATAGCCGTGGCTGTGCCGGCTTCACCCTGGTCCAGGCCTTGTCCGAGGCTGTGTGTCTATGCTGTTGGCCCTGTCCCGGGCCTCAGTGTTAACAAGCCTTGTCTGCGGCTTGTTGAGGCCTTCTCGCGGTCTCTGTCCATGCTTGGCCCTGTTTTCTCCGCCTTTTGCGCGGGCCTTGTTCAGGCCTTGTCCGAGGCTGGCCGCATCGTGGGCCCTTTCTTCTCCGCCTTGTCCCGTCCTTGTCCCTGCGTGGGCGTGCTGCTTTTACCTTTCTGCAACGCCTTATGTCCAGTTCCCAAACAGCTGGAGGCGATAGAAATATATATATATATATATAATTATATATATATACATACACTGTATATGTGTGTCTGTGTATGTTTTATATTTAAACATTGGAATTCAATGATTTGATGATTCAAACAACTCTTGCTGAAACTGTTTGGGGTCTATACTGGTATAATCTGGTATACCTCAAGCATCCACTTGAAGGCCTTCACAAAATTGGGCAGATGACACAAGGCGACTCGAATGCTTCCAGTGACTGACACTTTGACTTGTGCGCAGGCAGTGCGGCAAATGCGGGTTCAACAACCGTCCTGGCAACAATGTTTGCGGCGGTACAGGGAGCTTGGGCTGCAAACAGCCTCGACCAGACCGCCAAGTTGACCTTGGATCCCGCGCCCTTGCTGAAGCGGACATGGTGCAAGACTTGGAACGAAGACTTCTTCTCGAGAGTTTAGGCTTGGATGAAGGATATCGAGCGCCTCCACCTGATCCAGCCATAGCGGCTGTTTTCAAAGGCAACCAACAGATTCCGGTGCCTGAAGCTTTTCCACCAGACATCCTTCCTCCAAGCATTTTTACCACAAAGGCTGCGACATTTGCAGAACCACGGTCGCCCCCCTCCAGCACCAACCGAAGCACAATCCTCCCTTTCTCCATCCTTTCTACCAGCCGAAGCGCCGGCAGTTTCGGCAGCTTCGGGAGCTTCGGGAGCCGGAGTGGAGTGGCTGTGCCGGTGTGGCTTTCGGAACCGCGCATCCAACAGCACGTGTGGTGGAACTGGACATTTGGGTTGCAGCTTGCCAAAGCACGTGGGCCAAATCGATGAGCGCGAAGGAGACAACCCTTGCAACATCTCACAAAGTGTCATGACATGACAATGTGATCGCTTGCCTTGCAATGATGTAGTCCTAGCAAACGGACATCCTCCTTCGATGTTGAGTGGCCTAATTAGGCCATATTATATATATATATAGAGAGAGAGAGAGTCCTAGATGTTCGTAGACAGTTCTAGTTTAGCAAGGCGTGTCCAACAAGCAGCGTGCACGCTTTTGAAGAAGGTTGGAACTAGGATCACCTGATGAGCCTGGCATGCGAGGGCCATCGACAGAAAGCAAACAAAGGACACGTGAGCAAACAAATGGAGGCGATGGGAATATTTTGATTACAGACGTTTGGTCGGCTAACTGCTGGCTGCTATGCGGATATACTAAGAAAAATCAGATGACGAGCATCAACGAGTGACCAGTGCCCCCTAATGCCCGTGTGCCCTGTGTGCGTGGCAGGATCGCAGCCTTTGCCAGTGCCATCCACGGGCATTTGGCAGTGCCTGCATTGTGGCTTTCGGAATCGCCCCACGAATCTAGGCTCAAATGGAAGGAGTGTGGCACAGTGTGGCGGAATGTACACCAGGAGTTTTTTGACAGAGTTATCGCTGGCGCACAAGTCATGTGGGAAGGAATTGGGAAGTTGCTCCGATCTTTGTGGGGGTGTCCACCAACGAGCTATACACTGTACAGGCTATATGTTGCGCTATGTATTGCAATGTTTGTTAAGTTGCTCTATTTTTGTCAAATTATGCAATGATAATTATGTAATGCTATCTATATTTTGGGCAGTCCTTTCGAGTCAGGTAGGTGATTTGCCTGGCGCTGCTTTTGTTTTTTTGATGAGGAACTCTATTTGCGGTGGAACCGGGGCGATGGGCTGCTCTGCATTGCGTCCAGACTTGGAACCCAGAGAGCCGGAGAACGCTCCCAGCCTCTTGCCGGAAGCAATATGAAGCAACTAGTAGCGTCCTTGCTCCTAGTAGCAAGGCCCTTTGTTACTAGCTTCTTGTTACTAGTAGTAAGGCCAGGAGCTACTAGTAGCGTCCTTGCTCCTTGCTTCCATTTGGACCAGTTTGATGCAATACGGGTATCCTAGGAACCGTACCGCCTGTCCGAACAGATGCTGTGGCCACAGGCGCGTGGGTATGTGGCAGACTCTCAGCTGCACAGAGCACCGCCCAGGGAGGGGGAGGGGACAGGAAATTGAAGCAGGAGGGGGGGAACAGTATAATTCCTGCAATTTAAGAACACATGATTCCCAGGCATCGAGAGAGCAGCAGAGAGCAGAAGATCCTTTTTGCTTTGAGGTTGTGGGTTCAAGAATCATGTGCCTCGGTGAGCCAGAGATGATGGATGGGCAAAGGAGGTGCGTGTGAAAGGTTGGAATGGAGACGTATGGGGACGTGGATTCAGTGCACCAGAAGCTCTTTGGACTCATATTCTAAAGCCTGACAAGGCTGCTGACAACTCTGTCTGTCTAATAGAGATATAAAGGGGATGTAAGATGTGTGTGGACAGAGAGAAGGCCCTTTACTTTCTCGATCACTTTTGCTGCAAATCACAGCCTTCTGGTTCCACTTGTTTCCTCGAGCTTTCCTGGAGGATCAACACTTCGCGCTTTGTTCTTTGCATCCCAATCCAGCCCCCAGTAATGAAACAAGCAACTCGGACGAGAAAAGGAACGATCAAGCATATTAGTTTGATATATATATATATATACTGTATATATTTGTATAGACAGTATTCATTTTGGGTTACCTGGAGCTAAAACCAGGTGGACCATTCCTTTTGAACCTATAGTGAGGTGGCTAAACTCGTCAAATTCAAGGGCCTCCCGCCGCGTCCCTCGTTTTGTCCCCTATTAAGCACACTGCCCGATACCTGGTTTGAAAAGGTTATAGTTGTAATTGCCAACAGACATAACACATATTAACAAATGAACAAGGCCTGCTTGGGCAGGAAGGCTCGAAATCACCCCCTAGCAAGTACATATTTTTGAGGACTGCAGGAAGCCGGTTGAAACCAGTGTGATCTTTTCAATCTCGGTACTGGACGAAGAAAACGCATTGATTGGGGCCACCAGCATCATCCACTGCTTGAAGTAAGCAGGCCGTTGGACGGGTATTTTAGCGGTGCACCGGGCTTTGACATACCTGCGCCTTCAACATCCGGCGGTGATCCAGGCATCTTGTGAAACATATTTTCTGACTGTAGCTCGCTTGATTCAGAATTGAGGCTGGCAATGACAAGTGCGGTGGAATTGGGCCCTTGGGGTGCAAAGAACCTCGCGTTGGCCCTGGTCAGGAGAAGGACCGTTGCGTTGGTTGGAGCAATGCAAGCGATTGCATGATGTCGTTCTTCGTGCCACTTTCACAGCGATCGAGGGCCGAGAACTTCAATTTCAATCATCCGATTCTATCAGCAACAGTGAGCTGTATGTGCCTTTCAGCGCTCCATAATCCTGGGGTCCTTTGTCAAACGCTTGTCCATATGCCAAAGTGACCAATGTGTGAGCAAGTTGGCCGCGTGTGCTAAGATGTGTCATGGGGCATGATTCCAGCGTGCCAGGACTCAGAACCTGTGAAGGAGACTGAGCCATGGTTCTTTGCGGCAATTTAATGGTAAAACTGATGATTGGCAGGAATATTTATACACTTGTCCAAACAACTAGAGAGGTTTGAAAGAGGATTCCTTTACTCGATCCGTGTTGACGGTAATGTTTTGTCCAAACACAGACTTGTTCTTGGAGCTGCCGAAGGAATGTTCATGCATGTTGTGTGGGCACCTTCGCTGGCCAATTGCCTCCCATGTAGAACGGCGGAAGCATGGCTCATTTTCCGAAGAGGCATCCAGACAACGATGACTGGGTCTAAGTCTAAGTCTTGAGATTCTATGCCAGCAGTCTTCACTTGAGATAACTCTCACGTTGGCCCTGTGTGCGGACAGAATTGTGTCAGTCGATGCACACAGGACTACTCTGCAAACTGAGCATGGATCACAAAGAATCACAGGGGGAAAACCCTCACTGTCACTCGCACGTGGGACATGCCATGCAGTTTCGCGCTTGATCAAAACGGGAACCTGATGGTCTCATGGAGAGGCTTAAGACAATAAGCCTTGGTTTATAACCAAGGCTTTGCTCCGCTTGTGACTCCAAGAATGAGGGCAGCGAGATGTTGTTCTGTAGCTCTTGCGGTGATCTCAGAGACCGCCTGTACGTGCTTGAATTGCTTGGGGTCGTTTCAGAGGGCGGAGACCGCGCCAGTTCGCTCCAAGGCCAAGCACCTCGCCGCTTTACTGGCGTCTTGAAATCCATAGGTGCGACAGGGTTGGAACACACGCGAAGTGCTTGATGACAGTTCTTTCTTTTTTTGGGGGGCATTTTAAACATGCTGCTTGACTCTCGGCAACTCTTGCAATATGCTCTTTGGATTCTTAAGGGTGACTCTGTTGACTCGGAAGTGGTAACGGCGTGGTGGGGGGGAGGTAGTGATTTGCCACACTGCAACAGGTGGTGACTACGCCTTCGTTGCATGCACAGAGACAGCTGCGGCCTATGGTCGCGATGTGCCTCTTGGCTTGGTGTCAGAAACTTGCAAAGACAGCCTTGTCGCACGGAGGCCATCGCTATTATGAGGCTGGACTATTACAAACAAAGAATGTCAGATAATGTCAGGACAGCTGCATGGACTGGCAACCAATCGATCAGGGGTTAATACACAAACATGCCTCAAAACGCCTGAGTACGAGGTAGCTGTACAACATGTTGTTTTCAAATGTCTTCAAATCGAGTGCAAGCCATCTCGCGAATTCTCACTACCAGTGGTTGTGCAAACTACGATGGGACATCCATCCCACAATGGTGACAGAATGGTGCCAGTTGTGCTTCCCAGAGTCAGAGTCGCATGCGCTTCAGACACCCTCCTGGATCCGAAGGTGGTCTTGAATTTCTCATTTCCCATGTTTGCTGCCAGCCACTCCGCTTGAAGGGAAGACTCCCATTCACTGAGGTATGTCAGCAAAGCGATTTTGCATCATGCATTTTGCCGAGGCGAGTTCCAAGGTTTAGATGGCTTCCTTGGCTGCCCATCGAAGGTTTCGTGGATCAGCGGAATCGCAACGAGTAGGCAGCTTCAGTGGTCCGTTGCGAGGCCTGCAATCGGAGGTTGAACCAGGAGTAGTCAGGAGCAACTTGCAATTGCAAGGGTATCAATTCTGTATGCCTGCCTGAGACAAGTGAATGCCTAGCAACAAATTCCTAATGCAGCACCCATCACAGAGTGATAGGTGGTGCTGCGACGAGTGGCATCTCGGTCTCTTGCTTGCAACAGCGGGATTGCTCTGGCAGAAAACCGATGTAGTTTTTCTTGGGCATATGTATTGTATAATTCTATATGTATATAATTGTATATATAACTGTGTATTTACACACATATATATATATATGTGTGTGTATGTATATATATATATATACCATATGTCAATATGTATACATACATATATGTAATATATACACGTATTACACTATAATATACATATATTATTTCCGGTGACCTCAGGAGAGACTCTCCAATTCCTGCCGAATCGTTTTGTATAGCAAACACTAGTGGAGGAGGTAAGCATTGTGAGAGCGGATTTCTCTGGAGCTTGGAACCAGACCCTCTGCACGTAAGCACTGCTGGGCATATCGTGCCAGAAACGAAAGACTCATCTCCACTAGCTGGGAATCTCGCTAAAGCTGTCATAGGCGGCAGCGGTCCAATACGGCCCGGTGTTGCTTTGGTCTTCCAAAGTGCTCAATCCGAGGTGAGTTTTATGATTGCCTTGAATGATGCTGGCCAGCCCAACGTCCGACATTTGCTGCCTTTGAACAGGGGCACTGGCATGGAGGAGAAGTGAGAGCTACCACGCATGCTCTGGCTGCAGCTTCCTCCCGTCGACGCAAACTATGTGCTGTGTTCATACATAATTTATATATATATGCACATATATTATATATATATAATTCAACGTTGCATCAAAACATGATCCAAACACGACCTGCGAAAGGACCACGACTTTGAGGGGACCGTGAAATATCTCTCTGAGGAAAAGGGCTTTGGCTTCGTCGAGTGCCAGGACTAACACTGTGTGGTGTCGGCATAGCGTTTGCACAAGTGGCTCCTAGATGCTCCTGGAGTTCTGCTCTTCTTTTTTTGGCGTTGCCCTGCGAAGACTGGAATTATGGTCACAGAACCACGATCGCGATCCAAATAATTAGTGCCATTTTCATGGAGAGGCCGCGGCTTTTACATGCATTCGGACATATGCCCTCCAGTAGCCTCCAGCAGGAGAGGAGTTGCTTCAGTTCGCAGGGCTTTGGTTGTATAGCCATGTACGGGTCCGAATCCCGTGAGGTGATTCATTGCTTTGTCTTGGCCTTTTCAGGAGATCATGGATATGTACGGCGGAGATGCGCACGCGGACTACAGTTTCTTGAAGTCCTGTTCCCTGGGCCAGCCAGTGACTTTTCTCATCAGGCTCTCTGGCTGGTTTGGTCTGAGGGGTGGGGCAGAATGGGCAGGTCAAGTTGGCTTTTCCACACCAACTGCAGACAGGTCTCTCATACTAGGATAGAACATTCACATGTTCCTACGCTTCCCTTGTGCACGCCATGTGCATGTGCACAGCAGGGTGTCAAGGCGCCGCAACGTGCAATGTGGGCAAGCCAGGACAAGGGCGGTTGATAGGTGCGAATGCCTTCAAAGACTTGGACACAGACACAGACAGAGCTTTTGAGGTCGTCATTTCTCCGATTAAACCTGATGATCAGCATTTGTCGCCCAGACAAAACTTTAAATAAAAGCCTCGGAGACTGAGGTTCTAGTGATCCGAATGGTCCTAAAGTGCAGTGCATGTGTAGTCTGGTCATGTTTGGTCTGGTCTCGGGATGACTTCAACCCGTCGCATCTAAACACTGTACCATACTCTACCTCTTCATGCCCTTCAGGCTAGGGCAAATTGGCGGACGACCACAAGTCACAAAGCTCTCGATTTCGGGGCCACCTCCGGCCATGCTTCCAGACACTTGGCGAGAAGACCCTATATAAGTGAAGTGATGCTTCTAGCAGCAAATGACACTAGAAACTCTGGTGACTTTTCTCTTTGTAGATGGAAAGCTTATGACTTTGATAACTTTGATTTGCTATGACATGACCATGCCACCATCCACCATACAACGGTGGTCCTGTTTGTGGTAGTTGGCCACAGTCAATGTGCAATGGATATAAGGCGACGTCAGAGTCAGTTGCTGCAGAAGTGGTAGCCGATGCATGGCAAGGGCGGGTGTTACTCCTGGGTGAAGGTGGGCAGATTCCCAGCGAGCTGAGCTGGCACCTGAACTCAGCAATGATCCGACATGTGCAGAAGCTGCATAATAGTATCGCTTGTTGTCAGAGTCTGAGAGTCAATCGTCAATCATGCTATTTTATATATTATGCAAACATCCATGACAGCAGAGACGACAACACCCACACACTCGGGACACTCACCCTTCAGTGCACAGACATCAATCAATTTGGGACTCTGCAATAGTTTGAGGTTGGGAAGTCCGGCTGTCTCAGAGTCCGTCGCACCGTGACTTTTTGCGGTTTGAAGGTGACTTCACCTTTGCCTCAGCTGCCGCAGTTCTCCATCAAGACTCAGCCATTGATGCGACCACAGTGCTGCTTGGCAAGACTTCAGCACACTTACCCAATCAGCGTATGATCAGAGGGGCAGGTGTTGACGAGGTCCAACATGGTCCAACGTTTCCTCTTGGCCTGGAAGTGTTCAGGAGCACCAAGGAGAGTGTGGATTTGAGGGTTGAGATTTCCAACGACGTCTAACCGTCAACTTAAGACTTCACTCTTTTTGTGGGTTATTGGCAACAGTCATGAGATGGAAGATATATCGGCTAATAGGTAAATCAAAGCCGAAGCACTTTATTACCATTGCACGCAGCCGATTCCAGGCTCGAGCGCTTCTTCATGCTGGGTTCTAACACCATTTTTCCATGAGACAGTTGACCTTCCTGTCAAGATTCGTTACTTGAAGTCAACACCGGACCTTTGGACTT
Source organism: Durusdinium trenchii (assembly GCA_963970005.1). NCBI lineage: Eukaryota > Dinophyceae > Suessiales > Symbiodiniaceae > Durusdinium > Durusdinium trenchii. The sequence goes on along the minus strand of CAXAMN010001225.1, from coordinate 1,777,509 downwards.
TCGAACAGAACAGCGAAAAGAACACAAACACACAACCATGTATACACATATATGTATCTTGTATATATTGGCTAATATAGTACAAAGTATATATAGACTATATAGAGATGTATGTAATATTTGTGCATTATGATACATGTCTTTACTTGCTATGCGCAGTGTTCACATAGTATCATGCCTACCGGCCCTTTGGCCAAGCACCTGCATGGCAGAGCAACTCGATGATTTGTCGACCTCTGGCCTGCCAATCCTTACTGGAGAGCCCTATGTTCTTCAAAGATCGTGGACATCTACAAATCCGGAAAATGAGGAGCATAAGCCCAAGGAACCAGGTGCGTTTCCTTCAGGTGCTTTAACGTGTGGAGGAAATGGAGGAAGTAGATGCATTCACCGACATGTATGATTCACCAGAGACCCCAGTCAAAACAAGTGTGACACAGAGTACACTGCATCACTTCGTTTGGTCGTTAGCTGTTTGAAACAACTGTGTTCTTTTGATTGCTCACTCTGACCAGGCCCAACGCAAGTCTTCACTTGCATGAGCTACAATGTTCTACTGCCTAACAGCCAGGACGGCTGGTGGATTTACAAATACTATCGTGACTCACGAGGGTCACACACAGACTGGACCGAGCGCCAAGCTTTACTTCGCCAGCAAATTCTGGACGTCGGGCCGGAGGTCCTGTGCTTGCAAGAGGTTTGCGAACTTTCTTTCCAGGAAGACTTTGGATTCTTGTAGCTCAGCCGGCATTAACATACAGTACACATTGGACCTTTGATTTGTGCAGTGCATTTTGCTCCTTCATTCTAATCACTTAGCCGCTGGTGGTTAAGAACATGTTACGGTATACAGCTCATATTAAGATTCAACAAGCTGAGGAGAGAGGCTGGATATGAAATCCTGATGCATGAAAAGAAAGGCCGCATGAGGCCTGCAACCTGTTGGCGGCCTCATTGGCAAAAGATCACAGCTCAGCATAAAGACCGAAGTCTTGTTGTGGGTCTGCAACGACCAGGACTCTCACCAAAGAATGCGTGCAATCTAAGCTTGTGGAACGGTGATTGGTGATTGGGAGGGTTCATGGAGGTTCCTTCACGTATCGGACCTTTCGGAGGCTCCTTGGTTTTGCAGCAGATGCCCCTTGAAGGCAAAACAATGACCAATCTCCTCCTAAAAAAACAATTTTCCAGTGACTTCGTCTTCAGGGTGTAGCATGCCCAGGCATGACCCCATGTAGGAGCTGGTTTGGAGCCAACGACGATGTTCATCGTCAATGTTCACCTGTCTGCCGGGCCGAATGCAGATCGACGACTACGGCAGGTGCACGAAGCCTTAGATTGTGTTGAAAAGGAGACGGGCAAAGTTAGAGACAAACTCACTTAAAAACTGATGGATTGCATGGTCTCTTGATACTTCAGGTGCCTAAATTCCTAGAGAGGTTTGCCAGTACCAGTTGGTGCATGTTTGATCTATATCAGTTTCATTAAATTCCTGTCATAGCTCAAGCCTTGTGGCCCTACTGACAGTCAGAGGGCAAGCATCGCAGCATGTGCAGGAGATCAAAAAGTTGAAGATGAATCCAGCTCACGTCCCGATCGTCTTCTGTGGAGATTTCAACAGTCAGGGTGCGACAGCAGTTCGGGAATTGTTGACCACTGGTGAGGTTCACCCAGAGTTCAGGGAGTCTGGCGATCCAACTGAGATTGGGCAAGAAGGCAAGCAGATAACTTCAAAGGTCAAGAAACATGGTTTGGCACTTTTTCAGGATGCAGCAGAATCTGGATATGGTCGCCCTCCTGCAACCATTCTAGCGCAAAATATTGCTGACAAAATGTTGACCAGTGATGGAACTCTAACTCCAGAGATGCAACAAAAGCTCGATGCTGCCTTTGACTCATGCCGTGCAGATCATGATGTTTCTGAGCTCAATTCTCTTGACGGACGTGTATTCTTTTGGCGTGACGGGATATGAATCTAAAAAACACGCACACACACACACACACATATATATATATATTATATAGATTAAACAAGCAAACATGTTCAATCCGTCCATTCGAAACCATGCAGGGGTTGCGGTAGTGCTCTTGTTTTCTTTGTGGGCACTTGATAACACTGTTGAAAGCGAACCTGCACAGTATACTGATTAGGTTTGGTGGCCAGATGTTTAGCTGGCACATATATATACTGTATATATATATAGACTCGACCCAAAAAAAACTTGACTCCCTCAAACCAAGCCTAAAGATCCCTCCTCAAGACCTTCAGTGTGCACATGGTGTTTGAACACAGCCATTGGGCTAGTGCACTTGCCTGAATCCAGGCTGTCATTGATCATTACAGTCATTTCTTGAATTCACTCACTCGTGGCCATGTTTGAAGGTTCTAGATGCGTTGCATGTGCATGCACACAGACCAGTCGGAGATCATGATGGCAAAAAGCATGCTGTAGTGTGGTAAGCCGCGACCGCAGAGTTTTAGAGATTTGAGAGGTGATAGGGGAGCAACTTTGTTGTGAAATAGTGGTAGGATACTCAACTTGATTCAGTAGTGCTTTTCCACAAATTCCAACTGTCCTCACGCTTTCTAGGTCTTGAGCTCTGATGACGTTGAGCGATTCCTGCTGAAAGTCAACCGAGCACTTGGGAGGGGCAGTGAGTTTCGCTTTGTGCAGAAAGTCTATGAAGAAACTGGCCGGACACTTGCCAAAAGATGCCGACAAATCTCAACCTTTCAAGGCCTCGCGGGTGTGGAAGCGTTGTGTCAAGCCGAGAAAGCTATGGCAAGTGCATCCCACACAAGCCACTAACGAAAAAAGGCAGTCGGTACAACTGGGCACCACCAGATGCAAGGGTGCAATTTGCCGTTTTGTGCTGTTGCAGTTTGCAGAGAGTTGTGTATCCATATCTGCTGGGCTTTGCGTCTCAGGAATGAACTTTGCCGGGAGGATTTTCACGCTTTGTATGCAGCAGAGCTTGCCGATGGAAAATTTTGGGGTGTGGAGCATGATATGCGTGAACTGGTAGGTTTCTGGGCCGATTGTACGCCCACAGCTTGTTTTTGCACTTGTTATATCGACTGCACGGGAAGCATTGCGCTGGTCATTGCACAAAAATCAAAATGCCTCGTGACTTGTCGTGCTTCTGAGGTTCCGGCTTGGCAAAACCAGCAGATGGTCCTTATGAACTTCGCTTCGACTACATCTACTTTACAGGAGCTACTTTGAAGCTGACTGGAGTTGATCAGGTTCTCAGCCAAGTGCAATTCGACCACATTTTTGGCGAACCCTATGAGATCCTGCCGAATTCATGGCATCCATCTGATCATTTGCCTGTCATTGCCTCCTTTGGCTTAAATGGCATGGCGTAGATGTCGCGGTGAGTTTTTAATGCTTCTGATTGCGGCCTGACCATGGCCTGATGTCCCAGAACAGGTCACCAAACACTTGTCAAACAATGAGACGCTGTGTCATATAAACAGTTTATAGGTATGATTATGATTGGATATGATGAGATATGAACGTAAGTCGATGACTAGGTGTTTGAACGTGTTTCCTCAGTTTTTCACTGCTGTCCTCGCAGTCGGGACTGCTGGTGACTACTGGAAGACATATACTTTTGACTCATCCGTTCGCCGGCAGTCAAAATGCGTGTGACAATTACTGTACCATTTTCGTGGAAGATGAAAGGATGAATCTCAGTCAGCCCAACTGGATTCTGTGCAACTCTTGTAACGGTAACGCGTAAAGGCCCTTCCAGATTTGTTGGATTGCACTTCACCATGAATGTGGAGCCTTTCGACGTGCCTCGTGCAAGGTTGGAGGAGGAGCAATGGAAGGAAAGATATCCAAACCATGTTGACATGGTGGATGGCTTGCGCAAGCTTGGCCATGATGCTCGTTTCGGTGTAGATGCGCGTCAGGCCAGCCGAATGCTTGACGCTTTCATTCTTGGGGAAGCTAGACTCGTGATGCTGCTTCATATGACGTGCATTCCTCAATCCAACCATCTCAGCCTCCCTTTGGACTGCTGGCTGTGTGAGAGAACATGTCCTCTGTCAGGTGAACTGCGCAAACTACTCAATGGTGATTTTCAACTTCCCGGTCGCTTGTTTTGGCCTGAAGCGGCAGCAGATTCACAATCAATCTATCAATCTTAATCATAGTAAAAACAAAAAATATATTAAATGCTGTGAGGCGGCAGCGGGTGAGTGAGAGATATTACTCTATGATGGCCAATAGAATGCAATGGATTCGACAATGCCATATAATGCGTATGTACAGATGCGTCGTGTCATATATATATATATATATTTATAGACATACATACATATATATATATATATAAGTAGTTAGATGTATTTTGTATACATAATATATATATATATATTTATTGTTGCATCAAGATTCGTCACTGGATCACGAAGCCTCCACTTGGTTTACTGGGCGAGCTGTTTTGTTCTCAAAACCTAGGCTGTGGCTATGCAAGACTGCACAGACCTGAAGCCAGAGAAAGCTGGAAGCATCAGTGGTGAGTTGGCTTTGGATTTCTTGAAGAATGCTCAGGCACTCGACTGGCTCTGATTCCCTCGCCGCGGGTCGAATAATTTCCTAGAATTGCTGGGGACACAACGCTTCTTCAAAGGGAACAGGTTTAACTATATATTTTTAACAAAGGCAGCCTACTAGACGCATTTGTTTGTGTCCGTGCGTGCTGGGATAGGCCACCAGTGATTTGGGCACCCTCTTGGTGCTGGGCTTGTGGGGGCGCTGTGATGGTCAACCGGACAAGCGCCTCTATGGCCAGGCCTGGGGCCCACGCCGTTTTGTCAGATGCGTTCGCTGTTTGGCAGTGCCTTTGGGCCTGGCCTTCCCACCTTAGCTTCCTGAAAGTCCCGATGCTTCAGGATTCCCACGAGCTGGTTGCTTCTGCAATCGCAGAGGGCACCCGATGCTTGGAGGATGCTTTGCCAGGTGCGACAAGCTAACCCTTGGAGTGGTAGTGGTGCTTGTTGCCTGTAGGAAGTTGACCGTTTCAGCTCAAGCCTGTGAAATTGAACATATTTGAAGCGTGTTTTGATGTCACCGGTTTTTGCCTTGGGGCCTGCATGAGTTCAAAGCTTTGAATTCTTTGCCTTGGGAGCTGCCTGAGTTGGCTTCGTGCGGAGCGGTGTGCACGCAGACTACAACTTCTACAAGCCCTATACCGAGGCCTTTGGCACTGGTCACATTGCATGGATTTGGTTGATGAGAAAGCGATCAATCCTAGCAGAGGGCCCGACGCAATGAACATGAGGCCCTAAAGCTGGTGTTAAAACATCTATATGTATAAGGTGCAATTGGGAGGCATGTCAATGGCTGGAGCAGTGCACTGCAGGTGGTGCAGTGCACAGGTCTCAGGGAATGTAACTTAAAGTCCGAAGACCCATTGCAATCTCTCCGCATATGATGCCTGAATTGTAATGATGCTGGCTTATTGGCCGTAGCACGGTTCCAAAGGTACTGCTGTTTCTCTTGTTTTTTTCCTGCGATGAGAAGCAGGAAGGATACGCGTTTCGGTCCACGTCTGGTGCAGCCGCCTTTGCAGCTGGGCATTGAGCAAAGCACCTTCCGGGGCCTGGTTTCCGGGGACTTCACTCATCAGCCTGATGGATCCTATGTGGTAGGGCATGAACATGCTTGACCCAGTGGAGGCACCCAGATTCATCATGGTGTTGTTTGTTTGTTTGTTGGCTGGCTGGCTGGCCGGCTGTCTGGCTGGTTGGTTGGTTGGTGGTTCATTTGTGGGTGATTAGCCTTTTGAATCCTAGAAACTTCTCGAGAGTGTGGCTTGGATCAGCTTGCACTAAGGAGAGCTCCCACAAGGAGTGGCACCTCCAAGGATGTTTCGTGCTGAGAGTCGTGGCTGCAGACCAAAAAAATCAGCGCGGTGCTCTTGGAGGGTGCTCCAGGTATATGCTGATAGAAACATTGAATCAAACAGCTAGAGATAAGATCATGAAAGTGTGTTATCACGGCCAGGGTCCTAGGCTGCATGCCTCGTGCACCAGAATCAGAGTCTCGTAATTTGAGAACAATTAAGGGTCTTTGGTAGTCCTTGAGCAGTCTCCCGTTTTTGCCCAAGCCAAGCCAAAAAGGCCACGCTCAGCGAGCGACCCATGCTGCGCTCCACATCGGAGAGCGGGTTTGAACCCCGGGGGTGCCGGGGAGTGCTTTTTACGTTGGAAGGCTGGACACATACGTGCAGAGCCGATTTGTAGCCAGGAATCGGTCATGGTCATGGTAGATATGAATGGCATAATGGGACTGAATGAACTTGATGCCTAAGTCCAAGCCCATGAGCCTGCTAATGATGCCAATGTTTGCAAGGCTTCCAGTGCTTGGAGTATGGTCAGGTCAGTCATGCAGGGTGCTTGTGGCTTTCGAAGACATCGATCCTTTACCTCCGGGGGGGCCAACAGATGGGCTGCTTTGTTCGCGGAAGCGTTTCGCCGCTGTTGCGGATGGATGACTGACGAATGGCCTCAGATCCTGTTCCAGTTTGTTTCACATTGTCCACTCGTAGTAGCCGGTTCACAAAACGTTACAGAAGCAAGCTATCCGGCCCAGGTTGAAAAACATCAAAAGACAGAAGGAAGCCGAGCAGGCCATGGAGAGCATTGAACTCTCAAATTTTACCTCCTGGCCAATAGATGAACACACATGGCTTCTGGTGAAGCCACAATTGAAGTTCCATTCAATTTATGCCGACCGCATGGTGCTGTGGTTGGATTGATTGCCCATTCCTGGGACTTTGGTGATGCAGAGATACACCACACACCCGATGTGCCCCTCTCACATCCCTCTCACACTATTCTCCAGGTTCAGGACAAAACCGCGCATATGGAGGAAGGCAAGCGCGGCACCGGCAGTGTCCTCAAGACTCAAGACTTTTCTTTCCACACATACACGCACATATATAAGACCCTATACATACACACATTGGCTGTCTGTATGTAATGCAATGTAATGTAATGTAATGGTTGGTATGTATGTAATGTAGTGTAATGTAATGTACTGTAATGTAATGGATGATATGTATGTAATGTAGTGTAATGTAATGCAGTGTAGTGTAGTGTAATGTAATGGTAATGGTAATGGTAAGTTATGGTATGGTATTGTATGTATGTATGTGTGTGTGTTTGTTTGTTTGTTTGCTTGTTATGTATGTAGTGTATGTATGTAATGTATGCAGGTACTGTAATGTAATGTTCTGTAACGTAATGTAATACAATGTAGTGTAATGTATGTAATGTATGTAGTGTATGTAACGTATGGTATGTATGGCATGTAGGGTATGTAGGTATGTATGTATGTATGTATGCATGTATGTATGTATGTATGTATGTATGTATGTATGTATGTAT
>CAXAMN010001225.1:1758939-1770094 GCA_963970005.1 Durusdinium trenchii | reverse complement strand
TATGTATGTATGTATGTATGTATGTATGTATGTATGTATGTATGTATGGTATGTATGGTATGTATGGTATGCATGTTATGCATGTTATGTATGTTGTGTATGTTATGTATGTTATGTGTGTAGGTATGTGTGTAGGTATGTGTGTATGTATGTATGTATGGATGTATGGATGTTTGCATGTATGTATGTATGTTTGTGTTCACACATGCACACCACAATTACCACAAGAGATCTTGGATTTTGCAGCAAAAGGATTAAAGGTTGCACATTCCAGCTGCAAATCAGCAGAACTTGGTGTTTCTAGTTAATCAGATCATTCCCCCATTTGCGAGGCTCTGAGCAGCCCGTGGCGGCCTCAGAACAACCGCCGTCGCTAGTAGTAGCCCGTTTGCGCGAGACAGTGCTGTTCCTTCCGTCGTCGACGAGGTCGCCTACCGTCCGGGATCCAAAGAGATCATCGCCACGGAGCGACCAATACCGAAGTCTGCGGCTGAGTTGGGAAGATGGAATGATAGATTTTTTAAAGCAGCAGCATGTCTTAACTGTGTTTGCCGGGGTCTTGGAAGGCCAGACCTATGACAATCCAAGTGTTGATAAATGAGAAGGAAGGTCAAGGGATGCAGAACCAGACATGGACCAACACTTCGTGCTGCTTTCGTTGCATGACCTGTCGGTTGGCTTCACTGGTTCGAGGACTTTGAACCCTCCGTCCAGAGGGTTATCACCGGAAGCTCTACGCACAGGCAAAGACTTCAGCATCACTGCAATCAGTTGCAGAAAGAGTTGGGGCGCCTTTTATGATGAAGACATTCAGACATTGTCCGCAATCAGGAGCTGCACTTGATTCGCTTTGTGACTTATTGGTGTAATCATCCATGGGTCAGGTTTGGGGGATGCTTGGTAGCCAGAGTAAGAACATGCTAGCTTGAAATGGCAAGAAAACTAGAACATATTGTGATGTTCGAGAAATTTTGCCCTCTTTCAGGGCAGACTGTGAACGGACTTTGGCTGGTGGTGTCATGCTTCATCATTTTGGACGCCTTGAAGCCGATCCTGGCACCTTGGTGGAAGATCATTTGAGTGTCCAGTGTGTTGGGTGTAAGACCTTCAAACTAGACCTATAGGTACACTCCTGCAAGGCTTTTGCCTAGAGATTTTTCCTTCTGACTGATGCACCTGTGTAGCAAAGATGCTTTCAGCTTCGATCTTTCTAAAGGGTGGGCCGCCCGGTGAGCCCTGCAGATGTCTTTGGGTGCCAAGGTGACTTGGGCAAACACAGCACATGCCGTGCAGCTGGCAGGTTTTTTGGGAGACTCTTTGGGGCAAGGAGGTCAAGTCGAGTCAAGCTGAGTCAAGTGGATCATTGGTGTACACCATGCAGTATGCAGTTTGGAAATCTATAACAATTTCTTGGCTTTTGCCGTCTTTGTCCAGGTAGGTGAGCCCAGCTTTATCCAAGGCACATTCGTGCTGGTGCGGAAGCCAAGATGTTGATGACATGGCTCGAAGCGGCTGATTGAAAACACAAGTCATCGGCACAAGAGCTGGAGAGTCAGAATGCCAGCATGAGTGATCTCCTCGTCTAACTCTGACTTGTCTTTTGTTGTTATTGACGCGTTCTGATGCTTCGAGCTCTGCACACTGAAGCCATTGTGAATGCATGTATATAAAAGCCTAGTGCATTACTGCCCAAGTATGAACAGTTGTGCATTTTTTTTAATTGATTCAGGATCTTGTCGAATCAAACAATTATGCTTAATTAATGGTTTTGCGAGGTGCAGACAGCGCTGTCTTTGCTTGTGGGCCTTGGTATTGCGATGGGGCCACATATCTCCTCCGACCTCAGGGTGAGGCAGGCACAGATTCAAAACAACAAGAGCTATCGAGAAACGAGGTGCTCAGTCCCCATAACAGATTCGAGTTTTAAAACTCATTCACTGACTGTTAACGTTTGTTGTGGAGCCAAAAGCAACTGCCAACATCCAGCAGAGTATCCAGCAGGCTTCGTGATGATTGGCGGCCTCGTGTGCTTCGGTGCCTTGATCCTAAGGTGGGGAGTCGGGGAGGGTCCGTATTGCGGGCCCCCCATTTTGTAGTCAGATGTTTGGATGATTCTTTGTGGTAGGAAACGAGACTGTCATCACTAGTGCTATGTGCCCAGGGATTTGGGAGTGGGAGTCGTATCAGTTAAATCTGAGACACCATGTTGGCAAAAAGTGGGGCAATTGCTTTGCAAAACAACCTGGCGCCAACCTCAATGTCAACACCGGATTAATCAACCCCCCCCCTTCAAGGTCAACCAGGTCAACAAGGTTTGGTTTTGGAGGGATTGCAGACCACATCCCCTTAATAAAGATGATGACCTGATGATGGATGATGAGATGAGGACCTGGACCTGAAGATATTAGATGCTAGCCAAAAATAAAATAAACATATATAGAAACAATACTCTTTTTCTGGGGGAGCTGGGCTTGATTAATAGGGGGAGGTTTCTGCCAGAAAAGTTATTAGGGTGATGTACCAGGTCTTAATTATATAGTTTAGTATTGGGGGGCTCGAGCTGGGCTTGATTAATAAGGGGAGGTTACTTAATCCTCTTGTCAACATTACAGTCAAGTCTGTTCACTCACAGTTGCTCCCTATCTTCGCCATCTCCTTTTTACCACGTCCGTTCTTACAATGTCACCTGTAACCTGCCTTTCCCCAAGTCCGTTCTTAAATCTTCGCCTCCTATCATTGCAGGAGCGGAGTCGCAAACGGACGTTTATCTATTATTATCAGTTTCGCAGCAGACTCCTTGAATTGAAAGCAAGAAAACACAGCGCTGATCACAAGCTTTTGCATCTCCTTGCAGTTGGCAGGCTGTGACCAGACAGCTGCCAGTGCTTTGCTCAGCCTGAAAATGTACTGTGATGGACACATTGAAGGGTGGAAAATGCTGCCATCCAGAGGATGACGCAAGAGTCTGCTGTCTTCAGAGGCTAGTGCTAGATGCCCTAAGTGCCAGACTGTTTTTGAAATGCTTGCCAGACTTTGTTGAGGTCTCCTTATGCCTCTGTTTGAGCAAGCTGTTTCTGGTCTACTCTTTGGGCCGTTTAGATGCAGGTGCGCCGTTCTCGCCATTTCTTTAATCGTTTTCTTTTCTTCCATACCGGTCCGCGGCTTTCCTGACCGCGACCGAGCATCAAACTTCTGACTCATCAGGTACTGTTCGAGTCTTTGGACAAGCCAGCTTGCCGCTGGTTCACACCCTCAGGGGGATTGTGATTCAAGCCCGACCAGGAGTCCAAAGCTCTGAAGAAACATCACAAGTGACGGCGCACAGGAATATATAGGAATATGTCTCCGCCAAACAGAGTTTTTTAGATCCTCACCACACAGCTATGTTTCTTCTACAAAGATTGGAAGGGCCAGCCAGCAGTGATGCTATTATCCGCGATCACGCAAGATTCTTGCCTGGTCACCTGTTGGTGGTTGAGGTGGGAGTGAGCACTGCACTCTTCTTCAAGCGAAGGCTCGGTGGGAAAACATGTCGGTAGTGTTCCCAGCTGACACGAGTTGACCTTCATATGATTGATGCACCAGTTGACCTTGGATTGGATGAGCTATGTAGCTTAACACACACAATTTAATATACAATATTATACAATAAATATATATATATAATATATATATATATGAGCAACGGCTTTTGTTTGCGGTAGTGAAGATTAGTCTAGGGGCGTTCCTTTTCTATAGCCCAATGTCAGATTTAGTTGGCGAAACGCGGTAGGAACACCCCGAGAACGAGATTGGGCATCAAATGTGCCACTTGTTTGAAATGGTTTGGTTAATGACATGTTTAGCTTGTGAAACGAGGTAGGAACACCTATCGAGAACGAGATGGGTATCCACAGGAATGGAGAACGAGATCACACAACAAAAATGATGCGGGATTGGAGAAGGAGGTAAGGAAGGTCCATGTTGTAGTTTAACGGAAATAAATTCCATAGCTCATATGTATAGGTGTATATATTTATTTCAACTGCATCCCAGCATATCCCAACTTAACTTCGAAGCTTGGCTGTTGGCTCTTGGCCCAGATACTCCTTGCAGCAGTGGTGCAGCCTCGTGGCACTTCTGCCTAGTTTCTTCTTTGGCTCAACGACCGAGGGAAGCATGGCCCTTGAAGAATGCGGAGAATCTGTGAACATGGGTTCACGACTTCCAATGGCGTAGATTTAGTCGTATGAGAGGGGCTGCGTAGTTGTCCTGGCTGCCGAGCTTTCAGAAGTCAGATCCAAATAAAAGGGTGACTGGAAAGTGTGACACGTTTTCCCCTTGGTTTTGATAGAGGGTTGCACTGTGCAGCTGTGTCTTTTCACAACTCTTCACCTCTTCGGCGCTGAGACGCCAGGCAGTCTCCCTAGGGCTTGTGACCTTCTACTTTGTGAAGGCAGAGGTGGGCGCAAATGGCAGAGGTTGCGGGGCTCATCTGTTGCATCTAAGTCTGAGTCTAAGTACCACGAAGCGTACACGCCCATGCATTTGCAGCATGATGTCGTCGGTCTTTTGGTTTAAAGCAAGCCACCCAGCCGAAACAGAAAGACCAACTCTTTTCTTATTGTATGAGGCCATGATCTATACATGTTGCCGGATTGAACCAAGGGCTGTACGCAGCAAGCACTTCTATAAGATTGAAAGCAACTGTTTGCATGCATGTTCATGGGTTTGTTGTACTGGACTAAGTCAATATCGGAACTCTATGTATTATTGAATCAGGGTGCCGCTGAATGTTAGCATTGCGTAAGATTGCCGTAACAATATATATATATAATTCAATGTATGATCTCTTGCACGCTACCACATTCCGAGATTTCTCCTCCATCCAATGGCAGCGTCAGCGGATCAGCCGGCTTTGCGAATCTCACAGATTTATCACGAGCAAGGCAGCTCAGCTTCATTGAACACCCAAATCCCATTCATCCAGCTTGTGGTCTCGTTTGCTGGTTTTTGACCTAGGCAGTGCGAGTCAACCAATCCAAACAATCCCAACCTGTTACTGTACGTTCCCGCTTTGATGGTTTGAGCACAGTTGCCCCTTTCAGCTAGGGGTGGGTGGCTCTTCGAACCCTGAGGCAAGTTGGACATCAATCAACGCATTGAGGATGGGTGATCTTGCCAACTTAATTTCGTTTGGCTGCAATGAAACAGAAAGCCGTTCCACTTGGCTAGATCCGTGCAGAGATCAGAGATCGGCATTGGACCGGATGAATTTGGAACACACTGGCCGGTGAATTGCGAGATATTGCGAGTTATTTGTGCATCGAAGTTTGGAGGGCAGGGATAGTGAGTGACATTTCCTTTGTGTGAGAATTGATGCCACATGTATCCCAACAGGGCAGCAACATAGCCTGCTATTGCTCTTTTGGCCACCCTTCGTGGAACATCCGGTTCACTGAACACAGGACGGTTTCAGAGATGGCCCTGAAAAGCGGTCAACGGATGCGATGGAATGCCGCATGGTTGCCGCGTAAACGGTTGTGATCCGGTCGAGCGGTTGGGGCTGGCCGTGGCGGGAGGGCTCCCGGCCTGTGTGTGGCTTTCAGCTTCAGCATCCGCCCTACAAACCACCAGATATCGGATCAAAGGATTGCAAAAGAGAGATCCCATGTGGTAGTTCATGTTATTTTCCCTATGCTCGGCGAGTGTCAGCGATATGTTTTTGTTTGCCGGCATTTTCGTGTGCGCGACCTTCATCCCATACTTTTCGGGGTAGCTGCTTGACTTGAATTCCACGAAATGCCTGCCCAGTTTCTGCCCAGCTGCAATCTTGTGGATTCTGCCATTGAACCTTCATTAACTATAGCCTGTAGCAGCACACAAACTCCCTAGAACATCCTAGAACAAAAGCTTCATACATCTTACAGTATTACTATATATCATGATGCCCATTCCCCTTTTGGAGTCAATTTAGTTGCTCGGTCCAGTTGAACTTGCGTCGCTTTCAGGTGTTCCTGTTGACTTGACATAGACTTGACATAGAAACACTGGATTCTCCTTTTCATGATGCGGAATCCCCGAATTTGGCGCGTGTGCTGCTTGCTGACATGCTGACATTGTCCGTATGCAGACGCCTCAGGTCTCCTGCTGGATCGCCGCCAGGATGAAGTCCTCGACTCATTCGTTGAAAGGTGTCGCAAAAAGCTGCGGAAGGCCAAGGACTGTCAACACAGAAAGCATCGCAAAAGAACAGTTTCTGCTGGTTCCAACATTATTCTGCTTCAATCATGAAAACAACTCCATACAGTAGAGGACTTGTTTTGCAAGAGATGCCATGGACCCCGTCACCCAGTACAAATGCAGAACACTCTGATCCAGCATTTCAAAACAGTAAAGGAAAACAGAAGAAATTACCCTCCCTGGACAATAAAATCTTCCACCAATGTAGATTCATGTAAATTTAATTGGAATGGTTTTTTAGATTTTTTAGGTTCGGTAGGATTCCACGTGCTTGTTTTCTTTTTGCTCTACTGTTGATGTTTTTTCGACTTTACGACATTTCATTTCTTGTGACATTCTTTGTGGTTTGTACTTGTTGAGTTGAATTATGTAGGTCTTCATTTGTTGTGTGAATATTTAGCAAACATTTCTTGTAAGGTTTTTAAGCCTTATCTCCATTGTTTTGTTTCCTTTTGCCCATTAGGCCCATTAGATGAGCCCTCTTTTTCAGAGCTTCAAGAGAGCAACATTTTGCTTTCAAAAAGGCGTTCTACTGGCATGGTGTTGCCGTATTTTTTTGTCCTCCATCCGCCATCCACTGATTACTTTTGGGTTGGGACCAGGGGTGGCATTTGATCAGAGTTTTTCGAGGAAAGGAGCCGCCAATCTAGACGTAGGAAGTGGTCCCGATCCTGCTTTGCCAGATTGGCGGCTCCTTTCGTCTTTGAAACTTGCATGCAAGGCATAAGGATTACTATGCAAGGTTTTGCTTGGGGGGTGCTACCTGAATATTTGTGACAATGCTTAGTCCTGCGAGGATGCGCTCCAAAGCACAATTTTTAACCACAAGTGTTGCCCAACATTTTCGACTAATGAATCAGCACTTACTTTATGCCAATGCAATGCAGCCATTTTCCGGAGGCTTGTGGGTTCATTATACAATCGGAAGTTTTCAGTAATGGCTGTCCGCTCCATTTTATTCCGCTATATGATTTGATCAATGCCTCTGGCCTCTCTTGGGGGAATCCACATCCACAATCGATCGCTCCTCGGTAGAAGTCTGCCGAAGGACGAGGCAGCGCAAGCGATGGTGCTTGCGTTGCTTGTTTCAGACTCTTGGATATGAGCATGCAAGGGTACAACTTGCTTTGCGCACGTGGTTTCTTCAGCCGTGGTGGAAGATTGTACGAGTGAAGCCCAACCGCTCAGCTGCTTTGATGGGTGCGTTTGGTGCACACGTTGGCTCAGGGGCGTTTAAGCTTGACGGGCTGGATAGGTTGTTGGGCTTCCGGGAAGCGCAACTCTTCCGCTTGGAGAAAGGACCCTACTTCCTTCTCCACTTTTGGATTGTCGGTTATCGGATTACATATAGGACGCTGTGGGTGCAAACAATGTCAGTACAAGGGCAACGTAAAGCCGAATCCAGATATTTTTGTTCATTATTACTAGCACCACCGAATACGTAGCATCAACATGGATTCTGGCACCTTACAGGCCCTACCGACTATCGGTCAAAGCAGGGATCCACAAAACGTCCGAATCTCATGGTGTGGCTGTTGCCTGTTGCCACAGCCATTCCGACCATTTTTGAGGAATCCTGCGGCCGGTCCGGGCGCTCAGCAGAGGATTTGGAGCGGCGATATGCCGAGTCAGTGACCCACCACCGGAAGGCCAACGGCGAGTTGCTAATGGGCGACCTATTGGGCGCACCTTTACTTGCAAAGAGGGTCTAATTGCAAAATTGATCCCCGTTGCTACCGACAATCTATGACAATCTAAAATGGGTGTGGTATGGTGTGGTTAAGCACGATTTGTAATTTTCTATGACTCATGTGAAGAAGCAAGATGACTTCCGGATAATTTGAGTGTTGAAAGTTAAAAGGTGTTCACACTGAAATTATATTCTTGGCTGTTTGTGCTTTGGAGAGCTAAACCCATGTGATATTGCTTTATAGTTTATAACACTGAATTAACATGATGAAATAACAGTTTCATTGAGGCTCAAAAAGACTACATAAAAATCCTCAAGAATGTAAAGAACACATTGTCGGACGTCATGTTTAACAAAGGTTTCAAGGACACTTCAAGGCATGGCATGTTTTATCCTCAAATGTTTATTGGATCTTGGATGTCCTGTTTACACACACACATATATATATATATCTAAGATATCTATATACAATATATATATATACAGTATATGTTTTTCTGCATTGGAAACCCCTGCGCGCTGGGTCAGGAACAAGAATCTATTGTATAAGTCCCAGACTGGCATCAACGAATGTTTGGACAAAAACGAAACAAAACTTAAGATGACCACAACTTTTCAACTCAATTTGTCTTGAGTTCTTGACGTACCCTTCGAAGGAATGTTCCAGAAACATGCATCGTGCACCGGTTTTTGGCCTCAGGACCCGGCAAAGAACAATCAACAAGGGCGAGAAGACCTCAGCCACAAGGTAAAACATATCATATCAGAAAAATGCAATGCATTCTGAGAGCAAAACGGTGTGATCACCACAAAGTTATTTCCAAACCACTGGTGAAACACCAGCCCGACAGCAGACTACAAACGTACATAACCACTAAACCCATGCAAGAGACATGTTTCAATTTGTCAGCTGCTTATCAAGCATCATATTTGTTTCTATGGAGCCACTGCTCCATATAAATTGGGTGGTTTGGGGTTGAGGGCTTCGGGGGGGGTCATTTTTTTGGCATTGTTCTTGATGTTTTTCATGCTTGATGCTTTTTATTACTTCGTTCTTGGAAGCTGGATGAAACCAAAGACAACAATTCGATTAAAAAGAGCTTCCTACCTTGATGTGCGCCTGTCCGATTTTGTCCTATTTGTTCATGAATATTTCATGACTACATTTCCATCACAGTCATTTTTGTGAAGTCCGAATTTCCAGACCCTTTTAGACAGCTCCTCAAAACACCTACCTTTTTGAGCATAGGTATTTTTTGAAATATATACATCTCTTGACATACATCTTACCTGTTACAACCCATTTTATATTGACACTGTTTGAATAACATGAGCGTGCTTGGCCTCTCTTCTCGGTACTGGTAGCAACAGAGATCAGAATTGAGTCCTTTCTCCCAAAATGTTGCGACAGTCGTTTGTAGCTACCATGTTCTCCTGCACCAGCAAGAGGAAGGATGGAAAAGCGATGAACAGCGTGACGTTTGGAGCAGTGTACTCAGCGTCACTCCGCTTTTGAGACAGTAGCCCGGAACCAAGGAGGTTGGCTCGCCTGAGCGGAAGCGGCGCACCACTGGTGCAGCGCTGGTCCCGCAACGTGCCGTGCTCTTCAAGGCTTGCGCAGTGAAAGATTGTGATGAACAATGCAGGAGACAACAACAACAACAACAACAGGCCCCCTGGCCTGACAGTGCTATCTACCAGCGGTTGGAGTCAACCAGGCTTGCCATGAAACATGTAGAATCTGCATGTGTCGGAGGCCGTCGCAGATTGGCTGGGCATGATTGCTTGCACCTTGCAGCGGCAGCAAGAAGTAACCCTGATGCTTGCTTCAAAACGAGAGTTTTGTGTCCTGATTTTTGAAACTTCAATGTTGAGGACCCTGCATGAGTCCTTGCATTCATCCGCGCTAATTTAACATTACTGCAATTGGTTTGTATTGGCGGACTAGGATGCTGGATGCTGACAATCGTGAGCCAAGGAACGTGGTGCAAGTGGGTCAAGTGCCTTGCGTGGTCGATTTGCTGTTTGACCCTGGGGCACTTTACGAAGAGCCTTCGCCCAAGTCGCAAGAGAAACTTGGACAGCAGAAGGGATACACCAACGACACCACCCTCCCACTATGAAAGATGCGCAACAGTTGACGTGACCTTTCAAACGTTATGGACCCCCCCCCTCCGCAGGTTCAACTCCCCTCTGTGGACCGGTGAGTGTGACAGGGTCTGATGCGTTTACGCCGAAACACGGTCTACACTAACCACGGCTTATACCAAAGCATGCTTTACACCAACCACCGTTCACACGAAACCACGGCTGGCACCAACCACCGTTTACACCAAACCTGTTTTCCCACAGTATGCCAGGCATCCTCCGCTGTTGCTGCTTGCTGGTTACCAACTACCGTTTACATGTTTACACCAACCACGGTCTATACCAACCACGGCTGACACTCGTACCAATTCACGCTTTACACCAACCACGGTTTACACCAAACCTGTTATCCCACAATATGCCAGGCATCCTCAGCTGTTGCTGGTTGTTTATTTGTTGCTGCTGCTTCTGCTTGGTGGATTTTATGACCGCTGCGCCTGCTGCTACTTGTTACTGCTTGGTTGGCAACGCGGGAGGACATCAAACAACAATGGTTGTTCTCTTTTGAGTTGGCCATGGGCAGGGCCATGTAGAAGAAAAGCCAGCCCACAGATTTGGAGGCAGCAACTTGTTTGCACCAACTACAGTCTTACACTGAACCACTTTTACACAAAGCAACGAGTTTTACACGAAGCCATGGCTTGGACCAACGACCATTGGCAAGAAACCACGCTTACACCAACGACCGATTACACCAAACGTTCAATTGCACCAACCACGATTTACACCAAACCATGGTTTATACTTACCAACCACTGTGTACACCAAATCACAGTTCACACCAAACAACGGTTTACACCAACCACTGTTTACACAAAACCTTCGTTTGCACCAACCACCGTTTACACCAAACCATTTGCTGCTTTGCTGCTGCTGCTTGCTGCTTGCTGCTTGCTGCTTGCTGCTTGCTGTTTGTTTGTTGCTGCTTGGTGCTTGGTGCTTTGCTCCTGCTGCTGCTGGGTGGTCTGCTGCTGCTGTTGCTTGGTGCCTGCTGCTTGCTGTTTGTTTGTTGCTGGTTGGTGCTTGGTGCTTTGCTCCTGCTGCTGCTCTTGCTGCTTGCTGCTTGCTGTTTGTTTGTTGCTGCTTGGTGCTTGG
>CAXAMN010001225.1:1748082-1758929 GCA_963970005.1 Durusdinium trenchii | reverse complement strand
TTGTTTGTTGCTGCTTGGTGCTTGGTGCTTTGCTCCTGCTGCTGCTGCTTGCTGCTTGCTGCTTGCTGCTTGCTGCTTGTTGGTTGCTGGTTGGTGCTTGTTGCTTTGCTCCTGCTGCTGCTGCTGCTGCTGCTGCTGCTGCTGGGTGGTCTGCTGAAGCTGTTGCTTGGTGCTTTGCTGCTTCCAAGCTCTATGGTACATACAATGGTTATTCTTCTATCTTTTAAAATTCCGATTCCACGGTTCTTCTCAGGCCTACCACCCCAGAAGATGCAAAGCCCCACCCCATACCATTGCTTCCTTCACCCCGTCCCCCTCCCAGCCAAGGTGCCTCTTAACTCACCATCTTCATCAGCCAATTCCCAAAAGGCACTGTGGAGAAGAATCCCTTTGGTGGCTCATGCGATTGCCTTACCTACTCGCCAGGTGATCACGATAGCTAGCCTCAGCTAGCTGGAGGTGCTCTTGCTTTGGCTCACCCCCCCGGGCCTCAAGTTGATCCACCTACGCCAAGCTTCCGTCCATGTCCACCAATTTGCTTGGTATGGCCGCACCAGGTATCGGCGGCTACTCACGCTTGTTGGACAGCAAAGAGCACTGGAAGCCCCGTCAGCTCGCAGAGACCTTGCTGGGTACATGCCACTTGGCCAAGCGGCATGGGGTGACAACGCAGCGATTCGATCTCAGAATTTCCGGACGTTTTGAGCCTGTGATTGCGGAGGGGTGGAATGAAATGGGAGAATGGGGATGTCTCCAGCATTTTTCGCAGTATGAGAGCCAAGCTTAATAAGTAAGTGCTTGACCACTCAGAGGCCTCGTCCGCCTTGGCATGTGGAGCCTTGGGAGCTGGAAATCTCTCGCGGGGAGCGTGACTCGTCGTCAAGGGCTGGTCTCGACCCCTTCCACCGCGAATGCGTGGAATACGTTTTTCTTTTTTTTTAAAACTACATTTTGGAAGCCCGCGTGTCCCTGAATATTACTATACATAGGTGCCGGCTAGCCGTTACTACCAAAGCTCCCCCCACCATAGTGCCTACTATATCTACTATTCATTTGGTTCCTAGATAAGAAGGTGGATGCCAAGGGCGAGCAAAGACTTCACTACTGGGCCAGCGGCAAGTCTGGAGGCGCAAACTTGCAAAATCTCATAAGGTGAGAGCAGGGAGAAGCACCGGCACTTTGTTTTGCATGCCGATGAATGCACAACTCCTAACTAGGTAACTGCCTGGGTTGTCATATATTGCTATGCATTGAACAATCCAAATAAGTAGGTTGGCTCAAAATCTTCAATTACACAGAATCACAACAAGGTGCCAAATCTAACTATACGGCACCCATGATCAAGCTTGGCCGAACAATAGCCCACCCAGTGCACCCAGCAAGCCAACACACCAAATTTTGACTGCATTTGTTGAGGTAACTCAAGGCAGTTTTGTTTGGAATGAACCTGCTCAGAATTGGAACGGAATAGTTCGTAGCGCATCCACCACCATTTTTTAGAGTCGAGGAGCACAAGGGTGCGGAATTGGAATATTCCGATACACAGACACATACTTTGGATAAACTCAGGAATTGGTCGCGGTGGCTTTGGGGAAGTGTTTCACGGTCGCTGGGCCGGAGTCCGAATTGCGGTGAAGGAGATGAAGGACATGCCCTCAAAAAACTACGGCAAAACTGAGGCAAACTCATGCACAAACTGTTGAGTTTTGTTTTTCTTGCTTTGCTGTTTCCGGTAAACTCAGAGAGTCGGAGATTCCATGGGTGAATTGCAGGACAACTCACCCAATGATGGTGATGTCATGGACTTTTTCTTGGAGATCGCCATGCTGTCCCAGCTGAATCATCCTAACATTGTACGCTTTTGGAGGGGCTCCACTGAAATGCATGCTGGTAGCAGGAGCTTGCTCATGGTCACAGAGTATATCAAGCAAGGTGGCTTGACTGGACCCAGCAATGCTCCTTTTGGGATGTGTGCAGGTTGGTGCACCAGAGGCTTGTTTCAGAGGTTCAAAGTTTATGCCAGATGTTTCCCATCGCACGCATTGAAAAAGAGGTGGCTGATTGAAAGAACACGGAAGGTTTTGGAACTATCAGACATACAGTTTTCCTCGGTGCTGAGAGAAGAAAATAAACAATCACACAAATGTGAACCGTTTTTCCGTTGTGTTTTGGTGCCTGCAGAGGTGGTCTGTCTAGACTCTTGCACGGTCATGGTGGGCCGGCGTTGCCCGATCCGCTGACCTTACCACAGTCCTTGTCCTTCGCTTTAGATGTGGCCAGAGGAGTACAATATTTGCATAGTCAGCGAATCCTTCACTTGGATCTGAAAAGTCCAAATGTTCTTTGTGCACCTGTTTGGACTGCAAAGTTGTGTGACTTTGGGCTTGCCAAGATGCGGGGAGAGGCAACCTATGTGCAATCCACCATTCAGGGGGGTCAGCCCAGTTTGGGCACCTCCGGAGATGTTTGACCATTGGAATGGGGGATTGACGGAGAAAGCGGATGTGTATTCCTTCGCTGTCACTGGCCTTGCATGTTTAGAAGCAGTTGTTTCTATTTTAAGTTGCATGTTATGAGAGCAGCTGGTTTTAACATTGCCCCCCCCCACTCCCAGAACTCCATCCACAACGGCATCTCTTCATGAACGGCCATGTTCCTTTCGATGTGGATGGCAACCTCGTTTGCCCAACAGGAGCAACTGCCACATGCAGGGATTACAATTTAGTGCATGGAGGTCATGGTTGAAGAAGTGGAATTGCCAACAAAACCCATCAATTCTATAGGCCTCCCACCTAAACTGCATCCAATGCCGTAGCCTAGAAGTAAAGTTACATATTTTTCAACTTGGGTCTTTAATGACCTGAAGCGGATCAATATACCAAATGCAAGCGTGTACAAATGCAAA
This sequence comes from Durusdinium trenchii, assembly GCA_963970005.1. Classification (NCBI taxonomy): domain Eukaryota; class Dinophyceae; order Suessiales; family Symbiodiniaceae; genus Durusdinium; species Durusdinium trenchii. Next base: position 1,756,024 of record CAXAMN010001225.1, on the reverse strand, counting down.
GAAGGTGTGTCAAATGTTCACCTGTGGTGGTTTGAAAAGCTTGACTCGACGCGCAGTTTCGGCGGACCCTAACAGGATGGCACTTTGTCTTCCTTTCTTGACCCACGATCCTGTAACCACACAATGTTGTTTGAATGAGCTTTCTATATACGGTATATATATATATATTTTTCTATGTCAATTATGGAAACTCTGGAACTCGATAAGATGCGACAATTTGGCTTCTCCCGTTGTGGACCATTTGCCAAGGACCGTGACCAGAGACATTTTGTTGTGGTTGTTATGCTGCTGTGAGTTTTGCGCAGAACCCCCCTGAGATGTAATGGTTTGCCAGCTCTCTGCAGTTGTCAGGTGATTTTCTTTGAGCTTCTCACCAAACAGTTGCCCTTCTCTGAGATTTCTGCCGCCCAGCTGCCGGCAGCCAAAGCAGCTGGTCAGCTTCCGAGCATTCCACCCAAGGCCAGTGTATTTCTTTTCAGTTTCGCACTGTTTTTTTTCACCTGTAGCAGCTGGCATTGAAGTGGGGAGTTGATGTCACAGATGGCCTTTTACTATTGGGTGGTTGACGATTAGAGGGGATACCCCCCAAACGAACAACCAATAGGTATTTGATGGTATTTGGTACCAAATCGACCCCTACATCATTGGTTGATGTATCTTCATGCCTATTCATCATTGTTATTCTTATATAACTCAGTCGCAGCATGATCCATATTGTCACCAGCATTGGCAGAGTCGACGGTGTTGAGGTGCCACCAGACTGTGCAGAACTGATTTGTCAGTGCTGTGTGGCCGATCCCTTGGCTAGACCTTCCATGAGTGGTGCAGCAGCTCGAGTCAGGGAAATTGCGCAGAGCCACGAGATCCAACTGCTGCTAAGAAGAAATTCAGCACAGAACCTTATGTAACACCATGTAACACCTTTGGTTTCAAGCGGCATTTTGATAACAAATTGTGTGTGCGAGAGTCGAGAGTCGTTTATCAATATTATTGTACCTCTTCACAGCGAGCCAAAAAGATGGCTTCTTGTCATGGTGTGGGACTTATCAAAGTTCTGAAAATGTATAAGGTTATCCTGTAACCTCCTGGCCATTTGAAGCTTCTTCGATCCAGGTCAGATGTCAAGCCACCGGCTGCCCTCCTGCGCTTCGATGACGACCAGGAGCGTCGGGTCCAAGAAGCAGAGAACGCTGCAGCGAAGAGGCTCATCGAGGTGGACAAGCAGCGTGCAGTTCTCCGGGTCGAGCTGGCAGACTTGCATAAGAAGATCGAGGACCTGCGGAAGCGCACCTGTGTCAGCAGAATTTAGTGGTAAAGAATGGACAAGAAACACGGAGACACCATCAAACTTCATCAAACCTCTCATATATTGCCTTTTCGTTTCTGCCTCGTCTTCAGTCTTCACTTCTTCCTCCCTACTCGGAGCTCTCTTGTCTTTTGCGGCCGCGCGACCGTGTGACCAGTGAGTCACCCGGGACGGGGATAGGTGTGCTGCTAGTGAGGAAGGTGTGCTAGTGAGGAAGAGGAATCTTTAATGCATTCATGGTTCCACCTAGGACCTAGGGTGTATCTCCTGCAAAATTGGTGCATGTGACAGGCACAGCAGAACTCAGCGCCCAGGGCGTGCCAGCTGGGTATCAACCAGAATCTGCTGAATCGGACACCACATGGTGTGAGCCCTTTATTCAAGAGGTTGATGGCATGAAGTTTCGCTGCATGCTGTGCTCCAAACTTTTTCGAGGTCCTGAGTATGCCAAGATGCATTTGGAAGCAAAGCACCGTGAAGAAGCAAGGCGGATCATTGAGGACAAGTATTTTGATTGTGATGTGTCGAGGGAGGACGCGATGCCTTTGCATCGTGCCATGGGTCATGGTGGCACCGCACACCGAAAAGGGCTGGAAACAGAGGTGAACACAGAGCAACGGGAGAGCTGATGTGCCAGACCCTTGACTATTGGAACGAAATGGCCCGAAATATGAAGAAGCCAAACACCCGCTCCTTGCCACTCCGCCACATTGTGCGACTGTGTTTGCGCCGCCAGCTGGAGCACTTCTTCCATCGGTCCATCCCATGTTCCATTCGGCATGACCTGTGATTTGATACATGAAGAGGGCTCGAGGTGGTTCACGGTCATCATGAGGCCGAAGATGTCCCAAACTGCCGCAGTTGTCGCCCAGTGATGCAATGATGTGCAATGGCACCGTGCAAATGAGAGATGTGGACAGCTATCTTGTGATGTCAGACACACGGACTTTGCCTTCCTGAACGACCCTGACGCTCAAAAGGAAATGACCGAAATAGTCGAGCGGAAATGTAGCAACCACTGGTTTTGGGATGTTTTGGGCAGATTGTGTCTCACCGTGTGAGCTGTTAAAAAATGTTAAAAATATGTGAAGCAGGCGCAGCAGCAGGTCGTCATCGTGGAGGAATCTTGGTCACCCAGGAGGACGGTTGTGCTCGCAGGGGGGGGTAGGACTGACGCAAATACATTTCCTCCGCAGTTGCGCACTCGTTGCATGTTTCAGGATAGAGTTTGTGGGCATCATGCTTGTGCTCGGCTCAATTTGTTTCAACTGCCACGATCTCAGTGTTTCCTCCTGAAACGTTGTTGTCACATTGATGACAAGATTAGCAGCAGTATATAGTTCGAAAATCATCGAACATCCAACGAAACACAAACTCAGAGTTTTCAACGCATTGAGCAGAAGGTCTTGGAGCCCTCCTTGTGGAGAACTTCTTGAAAGCCAAGGGTGAACTCTATGAACAAAAGGCCATGTTCTAAGCCAGATGCCCTACAAAAGTAGTTGGTTGAGCCGCAGTTCAGAACTGATTATGGCATATAAGCGTTGCCTATCTGGTTTTCGGCATTTCTACCTGAATTTAGATTTACTGTAGAGAGTTGGAATGGTTTCTAACTTAATTTTAGATTTACTGAAACGAGTTGGAATGGTGAGACCAACAAATTAATCAGCAAATGCCACACAACCTCTTCCTCACTGAGCACCTACTCTGTTTCGTTGTCGTTTACACAATTTATATAAGTTATATGAAAAATTAATATAAGTTATGTGTTTTCGAATTTGTGGGAGCAGGCCCAACTTCTGCTTGGAGAAGTCGTGGTGAACTCCATCCTAGTCTTTGTTTGGAGCCCCAGAACGGCGAAGAACATGTTTGCAAAGCAACATGTGTTTTGCCGCACACAAAGTGCGTGCTCGAATTCGTCATTTTGGTCATTTAACAGAACATTTGTTCGAGGCCATGATTTGGGTCATGGAGTCGATACACAAAAATCATGGCCCCCAAAAGCATGCGTGCAGGTCGGGCCGCTCTTCATCACCGACCTGGAGGTTCTTTTTGCGTCGGTTTATGTTTTTTTTGTAATGGTTTTTTGATTGTTGGAAAACATGTGATTGAACATGAAAAACAAGAGAAATGGCAATGTAATGCGGGGAAGCAGAGTGCTTTGACTTTGTCTAGAGCTTTTGAAGACTGCTTGAGCAGTGACAGTAAGGTTCCAAACTTATCGCGTCGTCATGCATGCACAGGCAATGCCAGGATCAGGTTTGCAGTGAATCAGCTGGAGGGAATTTGCGGCAAACCGATTTATAATGTATACTGTATATTTATATATATATATACAGTTAGCAGATCACTACTTGTGGGGACTGCAGTGGCAAATGATAGTACGACTCGTACAACGAGGTCAACAACTTGTGACGGCCACACGTGGTACCTTTGAAAGGTACGGGCAATGAACTCACCCTGGCAGAGAGGCTTTTTTTCTGGCTGGGATGGCGCGTGTCTCAGTTGGAGAGAGCATTTCGACACATCCAAAGAGTCTTCAAAGAGTTGGAACATGTTCGGACATGTTTGTGTATCGTTTCAACATGGAGAGATTCGTTTCAACATGGCGCGCTCTTTTCTTTCGCTCCTGTGTGGATGAGGTCGTGTTTTAGTTTGTGCCATTCTGTGGATCCCTGCTGGATGGACCGCTACAATGCTGGTGAAGTTTGAGACCCAGACCATGCCGGCTACGATGCGGTACCTTTCGTGTGGTTTCGTGTCTAGTCAGGGTATTCCTTTGATAATAAATATGGCCCAATGAATCAAAAAACAACATGAGAAACCGGAGAGGCACTTTTATGGAGATGGCAGAGTTTGTCTTCACCTCCTTGCGAGAGAAAACTAATTGGCGTGTATGGTTTGTTGCTTGCAAATCAGCCAGGACTTAGACCGGAACAGACGAGCGCTCTTTTTCAATTTGCTGAATAAGTCAACATGTATTATATACTGTACAATATAACAATAAATCAAAGCAACACAATATACAAACAGCTATTGAATTACACAATCAAAGAGAATGGGGAACACCGACTGCGGATCCCATGGTTTTTAGTGATATGATATGTCGCCTTCAGGAGGTAGAGTCGTCATTAGCCCGGAGGCGTTGCTCGAACTTGCTGAAGACTTTGGCACAAGCTTTTTCCTCTGCCCGGGTTCCCATTTTGAAGCCTTTGAGTGCTCCTATTGAGTGAGCGTTTGACCCCAGCACTTTGATATTTTGCACATCATTGTTTATTGAATAGCTCCACAGTCACTTTCAAATTCCAGAAGCGAATTGAGCCTCTGACAGGGCGTGCTTTGGATCACGAACGTCGTCGTTTTTGTAGCGAATGCGGTCAGTTTTGAGGTTTTGACTTATGTCTTCAGCGTGGTTCCTCTAAGCAGTGGGCCTCGCACCTGGCAATTCTGGCTTGTTTGAAACACAGTCGGTCTAGAGTTAGGGCTACTAGGGGCTGGCCGTACTACTAGGCACAAGAAGCTAGTAGGGGCTCCTGGCATCGCTATTAGGAGCAAAGACGCTACTAGGGGCTCCTGGCCTTACTACTAGGAGCAAGGACGCTACTAGGGGCTCCTGGCCTTACTATTAGGAGCAAGGACGCTACTAGGGTGTCCTCGACGCCCCAGGGCGCACTTCGTCACCATGCTGGGCCCACCATTGACACCGGAGCCTGTGTCATCCCCTGTGGTGTGGCAGCCGAGGTGGAGTGGAGTGGGCTTGCGGGATGACTTTCCAACTTTAGCGTTTCCACAGGCGTTTCTACAGTATAGTCACCCTGGAGTCGATTCGATCGATTGAACCTTTTTTTTTTTCAACAACACTTCGAAACCGGCCTTCGCATGCCTTTGCAAATTTTCACAACCCCCATCGATAGAATATGACGAATATGGTTGCAGGATGTTGTAGGCCGTAAAAGTTATTTCACTTCTATCCTTTTCTTCAATTTGTTCTCTTTCAAGTTTACTGCATTGAATTCCTTCTCTTGTCTTTCCTGTATTCTATCTACTCTATAGGATTCTATGGGGCCCTTTTCCTACGAAAACATACTCTATTTGCATTTATTTGCTCCAGCACAATTTTTTAAATTGTTTGTAGCAGCTGGAGATACAAGATCAGATTCCACATTTGGAAACGAAACAGTGTTTCCGAGCGAGTACCTCGATATGGTAGATTGATCGTATTCTTAGCTTCATCAGTGATCAGCGTTAGACAATGTCAATCAATGTCAATAAAGCTCTCCTACCAGCATTGGCTTGTTTCTGTTTTGGTGCGGACGACAATTGACCGTTCAGATAGGAACACCTTTTTCGGTTTGTGAGTGAGGTGTTGCTGGCGATCAGTGTGATGATCTCGGTTGGGATGCTTGGAATTTGCCAGAGCTTAGGGTGAACACAACTCCTGAATGCTGTACAAACTGTACTGAACTGACAATCCAGAAAACTACTAAATACTGTAATGACCTGTAATGACAATTATAGAAATTTGTAGTTCTCCTTTGCCAGCTTTTCTCAGCAAAGGAGCTTCAAGGACAGCTTTTTGATCAAGAGAACCACAATCAAGTCTGCCAAGCTTTCCCACACCGGGACTCGTCGAGACCGGACTCGAGGACTCGAGACCGGACTGGTCTCGACACTCCGAGGCACTGACCTTTGGGGCAGACCGGAGAGAGCTTGGGTTTCCAAGCTCTGGGATTCTGTTCATCGGAGCATCGCGGAGCATTCACACCCAGCAGCACCATTAAAGAGGACTGCAATGCACCACATACAGTACGGTACTTATAATTATAAGATCTTATAAGTATATATTATACTGAATGTATAATTTGACATAGATGTTTAGCTAAGTGTGAGTAGGAAGATTAAAGAAGTTTCTTATGTTCTGGAGATCCACATCATGGCTTGGCTTGGTTCCTTTAAAATCGCCTCGTGAACGGATGGTACTATACTGTTAACAAAGACAGCGCATGTGTTCAATCTTCGGTCGCAGTGGGAAGGTGTGTAAACAGGATTGCCGCATCACAGCATACTGCTAACATATGCACCCTTGACCCGTTGGCTTTGCAAACGGAGGGCGAGGGAAGGTGCACTTCTCAGCAATCCCCTTAAGCAACTCCGCTTCACGTGTTTGGGAAGAGCGCAGCAGCGCGGTTGTTCTATGTTGATCTTTTGTCACAGCAGCGAATCTGCGTGACATCACCTTGGACACCAACGCCCCGAATGGCTGAGCATGAGCTATTCATCTATACATAGTTTTTTTCCCTCCGTGCCCAAAGGGAGGCGCAAGCGGCACCTACAAACGGGTTAGAGTATAAGCAACCGATCACCAATAAAGTAAGACCACCGAAGGGATATTGTCTAAATCACTTGGATTTCTGCGTATATAGTCGCTGGGAAAAACCCTTTGCATTGAACAATGGATTACCAGACAAATATCCAAAGCACTGAAATCAAATATGGGCCAAAAGGGCAGTGGGCTAAGCAAACTACGGGTGGGCTAACCAAACTATTTTGCTTGCCACTCATTTGATGGTTTCGTTTGGTGCAAGTGCAAGATGATAACTCCAAGTATAATCACATGGTAGCAATTTTATATATATATATATTTCAAGGCTTACGCCTAACAGCCGGGCGCCGGCCCACTTGGGTCTGTGGGGCATATGTCACGCCTATGTTGCCCTTGGTGGGGCCTATATTGAGCAAAGTTAAGCTATGTGGTGCGCATCTTGGCCCTAGGTTGGGCCAAGTTGGGCCCATGTGGTCTATGTTGGGCACATCTTGGACCCATGTCGAGTCTATGTTGGGCCTATGTTGGCCTATGTTAGGCCTATGTTGGCCTGTGTTGGCCTAGGTTGGGCCTATGTTGGCCCCACGTTGGCCTATGTTGGCCATTGTGTTGAGCCATCTTGGACGCTATGTTGGGCATATGTTGGGGATATGTTGGCTATCTTGGGCCTATGTCGAGGATATGTTAGGAAATTTTATTTTTATACCTCACACACACGAAACACTGTAAATTACGTTGATATCAGTGAGCCGGAAGTGACCAGGGGGTCCCCCCGTTTTGGTGACGAGGGTCGGCGGCAGGGGGCGCGCCCGTATCCGGCCAGGGCCCCGGGAGGCCCCAAGGCCGTGTCCTTGCCGTAGGCCATCTCTCCTCTCCGTAGGAGAGGGGAGTGCCGCCCCCGCTGCCGACTTACCGAAGCTACCGCGTTTTACAGTATTTTTGGCTTGTCCCATTTTTCGGCTCTTGCGGCGCAAGATGGGTCAACATGGCCCAACATAGGCCCAAATAATGCTGGAAATGCGCGCCGCACCGGGGTGCTTCGTCTGCATCGTGGGCGGATGCTGGGCTAACATGGGCCACATAGCCCCAACATGGGCCAACATAGCCCCCAAGATGGGCCAACAGGCCCCAAGATGGGCCAAGATAGCGCCAAGATGGGCCTACATAGCCCCCAAGATGGGCCAACATAGCCCCAACATAGCGACAAGATGGGCTAGCATAGCACCCAAGATGCCCAGATAGCCCCCAAGATACGCCAACATCGACCCAAGCTGGGCCAAGAAAGCAACAACAACAACAACAACAACAACAACAAC